>VZQC01011226.1:1526081-1653892 GCA_009823505.1 Rhizomys pruinosus | reverse complement strand
AAAAAAAAAAAAAAAAAAAAAAATCCTGAATTACAGGGCTGACAAGGTGGCTCAGTGGGTAGAGGCACTTGCCATCAAACCCAAGGGTCCAAGTTCGATGATGGTGGAAGGAGAACTGACCCGCTCAAGTTTTCTTCAGACCCTCCAGATGTACGCTGTAGCATGTGAATGCCCACACACATACAAACAAAAAAATAAATAAATGTAAAAAAATTCTGAATTATAGTATTTATACCAAAGTATACTTACTCGTCCAGAAATTCAGAAAATATAATTACATATTAGGTAATGTTCTCTTGAAACCCTAACTCTGTTTTCAGAAATTATAATTAACTATACCTAAATGTTTTCTAACATAAAGCAGAGTCCAATTCTAATATTCAAATTACATTTATAAACCCCAAATATTGTACACAACATTCTGTGGGCTTTTAATATCCTTATGATTCATATTTCATAGTAATTGGGCTTGCCTTTCACTTCTCCTCTCAAAGAACACAGAATTGTTATACAAAATGAGAGTGAAGTTAAGAAAAAATAAAGTTTGGGGCTAGAGAGATGGCCTAGCGGTTAAGAGCACTGACTGCTCTTGCAGATGGCCTGGGTTCGATTCCCAGCACCCACATGGTGGCTGAGAACCGTATTTATTTATTTATTTATTTATTTATTTATTTATTTATTTTTCAGACAGGGTCTCCCTTTAGTCTCAGCTGGCCTGGAACTTGCTTTGTAGACCAGGCTGGCCTTGAACTCACAGAGATCCGCCTGCCTCTGCCTCCTGAGTGCTAGGATTAAAGGTGTGCGCCACCACACCCCCCGCTGAGAACCGTCTTTAACTCCAGTTCCAGGGGAATCTGACACCCTCTTCTGACCTCCGAGACATTGCGCGACATGGGTGCACAAACCTACATGCAGACAGTACACTCATATACATAAAAAATAAATAAATAAATGGGGCTGGAGAGATAGCCTAGCGGTTAAGAGCACCGACTGCTCTTGCAGAGGACCCGGTTTCGATCCCCAGCACCCACATGGAGGCTAGGAACCGTCTGTAAGTCTAATACCAGGAGAACTCCAGTTCCAGGGGAATCTGACACCCTCTTCTGACCTCCGAGACATTGCGCGACATGGGTGCACAAACCTACATGCAGACAGTACACTCATATACATAAAAAATAAATAAATAAATGGGGCTGGAGAGATAGCCTAGCGGTTAAGAGCACCGACTGCTCTTGCAGAGGACCCGGTTTCGATCCCCAGCACCCACATGGAGGCTAGGAACCGTCTGTAAGTCTAATACCAGGAGAACTCCAGTTCCAGGGGAATCCGAGACCCTCTTCTGACCTCCATGGCATTGCACAACACAGATGCACAGACCTACATGTAGACAGTACACTCATACACATACAAAAATAAATTAAAAATTTTTTTTTAAATTAAAAAATGATTTAAAAAAAGGAAAAAGTTTAAAAAAGAAAAATAAGGGAAAAGTGGGTAACTAACAATGAAGAATGTTTGGTTTTTATAAAGCATTAATTTCAGGGGCTAAAAGATGGCTCAGTGGTTAAGAGCACTTGCTACTCTTGTAGAGGGCCTGGGTTCAATTTCCAGCACCCACAGATAGCTAACAACCCTCTGTTAACTCCAGTTCCAGGGGATCAGAAGTCCTCTTCTGAACTCTGGACATTGCACAACACAGGTACAATTACATACATGCAGGCAATATACTCCAGCTGGCCTGGAGCTTGCTATGTAGACCAGGCTGGCCTGGAACTCACAGAGATCCACCTGCCTCTGCCTCCCAAGTGCTAGGATTAAAGGCATGCACCAACACGCCTGGCATAAGAAAGTTTTTAAAAAGCATTAATTCTGCCCCAGCTGTGGTGGTATATACCTTTAATTCCAGTACTTGGGAGGCAGAGGCAGGCGGATTTCTGCTGAGTTCAAGGCCAGCCTGGTCTACATAGTGAGTTCTAGGCCAGCTAATGGCTACAGGGAGACCCTGTCTCGAAAAAAAAAGATCCCAAAGGGGGGGAAAAGAAAAAAAAAAGCATTAATTTTAGGAGCTGAACCCAGATGCAGAAATGATAGTCTTCTGGTTTCTAAACACAGAGAAAGAGTCTTTCATAACTATGTCTTCACAAATAAATATGCTTTTCTTCCTTCCTACACACCCCCATTCCTCCCACTCCCCCACATTGTCCTATGCTGGTCTCTAAACTGATTTTAAAAAAAGCACTAATCTTTAGGGGTTAGATTTAGATACTCTTTTTTTTTTTTCAATTTTCATTTTTTATTGATGCTTTGTGTATTTCATACATCATTTTCCAATTCAGTTCAGGCATATATCCCTTTCCCTTCCCCCCACCCGACCCCAACCCATCCCAGATCATGCATTCTGCCGTAACTTTCCTGCATCTTTCTCTGTTTTTTGTTTTGTTTTGCTTTGTTTTCATTTTTTGTAACAATAAGTGATAATTTGTGTGTACAAGCATCCTTCATGTAAAACCAATTTGCAAGCAGTTGTGCCCAAACCCACACAGCTCATGGGTCCCACCATCCAGCAGGGGGGGGCTTGTATGTTCAATCAAGTTGATCAAATGAGTGTCCAGTCTATATTGTTGTAGTTTCACCATTCACCCCAATCGCAGCCTTTACATTCTATCGCGCCCCCTCTTCCGCAGATTGTTCCCGAGGCTTAGAAAAGGGGCACAGGTGGATGAGAAGCAAAACAGTCTACTTTCTCTGGAGCTGTTGTCTTGGTCTCTGGTCAATTCTGGGGAACCAGGTTTGATCCCCAACACCCACATGGTGGCTAAGATTTAGATACTCTTAAAACAAGATGCTAAGGAGACAAAGAGACAGAGATAAACTGTTATAGAGATTTTTATATACATGTGTATTCTTAACCTAAAATATAATTTTTTCTTTAATTACAGTTGCCTATATAACCATTAGTGGGCTCCAGCGATGCAAACCACATTTATTAGAAGCAGCACGTCAAATAGGAGTTGACAATTACAGTCTCTATCAATACATATTACGCCAGACGGTAATGAGCCATCCACAAAGGCCTAGCCATCCAAAATAATCACTCCACTTTCCAGAGAAATGTCAAAGAGGTTATGGTTTATTACACAGTGCTCATTAGATATACAGTGGCAGCATTAGCAATTTTTCCTTCATTTGCGTCTCATTTAAGGATCTGCCCCCACAAGCACAGTCAAATTAGTACACAAGGTTAAAACCATTATGCCCTGAAAAAAATTAAGTTGCATTTTATTTTACAGTAATGGTGGATCAAAGGTCCTTGGAACCTTTTATTTGTGAAACCATTATCTAACACTGAATATTAACAAAAGGGGAAAAGAAAGCAATGTCCTGCCAGCAAGGCTTTGACAGGAACAAAGGCAAACTGTTGGAAATAAGCAAACACCGCATTAGTTAATTAAATATGCCTAAAAAACTGTTTTAAGAATTAAACGAGGGTTGCCACATCAACTGACACGAGTCACAGAATTAAAGTTAATGATGAGGTACCAACCTATATTTTGAAATGCCTCATTTACATTAACTTAATTTTAAACATTTTTAATACTGTCTTTGTGTACAATTTGGCTATAAACTTACTGACTGCTATAAATATTTATTTCCCTAAAATGATCACCTGTTTTTTCTGCTTTGTGACAAGCACATATTTATTGACATTTAATAAGTTACAATGCATGGACAAAGAAAGACCTGGTAAAATCTTGTAGTTATAAAAATTAAAATGGGTACTGCTAAATAATAATTAACGAATTTTGCCAAATCTACAGATAACTGCTTAATAGATTTTGAGCAAACAATAGCATTAGAGATATGAGGAGGTTTCTAAAGTGTCATTAATGAAATGCTAAAATTCATTAGAGTTAGAAAGACAACATTCCAAAGATATTTCCCCATATTTTGTTGTTAATACTATAATAGTAGTGGTTACCAACCCTTCAGAGAATACTTGAAGCAATTCAAAGGACAGAAGAAAGAAGCAACCATCCCCAGGCACCTAGAAAGAGAAATCAATAAAAGCATAACTGCAGAAGTAGAAACCTAAACCCAAACCACAAATGGATAATAAGGCAAAAGGAAGCAACACAAACCTATCAGTCATAACCTTAAATATTAATTAAGTAGACTAAATTCCCCCCCAATCCAAAGGCTATAGACGGGAGATGGGTTAGGAACAGATGAAATGGATCAATATCTGTCTACAAGAAAACATCTTACCTTCAAAGACAGGCACCCGAATTAAGTGAAAGATTGAAAAAACTATTCCAAGCAAATGGGTTACCAAAAGAAGGCAGGTGTTGCTATTTTTAATATCAGAAAAAAATAGACTCAAGTAAAAATAAATCAGAAGAGACAAAGAAGGCCATTTACATTTTTATCAAAGGAAAAATTCATCACCAGATGATCTCACATTAGGTTGAAATATATTGCCCGCAAAACTACTGGTGCACCAAAAGTTATAAACAAGTCGCCGGGAACAAAGTCACACACTAACCCCAGTACACTCATAGTAGGGGACTTTTCAATATCCCACTGAATCCTTTAGTAGGTCAAACAGGACAAAGAAGAAACAAGAGAGATATTCAGTGAACTGAAGATGATGATACACCAAATGGACCAACTTCTAACCGAATAGTCACACCCATACCATAGAATAACACTTTATTCTCAGCAACCACCACGAACATTCTTCGCAAATTTGACCACAATCTGGGACACGTAAAACCTCCACAGACAAAAGACTGAAATAATTTCCCATGCATTCGATCAACCAAATGCAATAAACTCACAGCAACCACCAGAAAGCCCTACTGCCTACAAAGAACACATGGAGACGAAACAACACAATTCTGAATAAGAATGGGTCAGGAAGGAAGATAAGAAATAAAACAAATTCCTGAAAAACTGAATGGACAATGACAATACAACCGAACAAAACCTATGGGATACCTTTAAAGCAATCCTAAGAGGTAAGTTTAAGCCCTGGGTGGCTTACATTAGAAAAAAACAATAAAGAAAGAGCAAAAGTGAATGATCTAACACTACAACTAAAGCACTTGAGAGCAACAACAGATGACACTAAACACAACAGACAGAAGAATAACAAAATCATAGCAGAAATCAATGAAATAGAAACAAGAAAAACAAACAAAAAAAAAAATCAATGAAGCCAAAGTTGGTTCTTTTGAAAGAATAACAAGATAGACAGAACCTCTAGCCCAGTTACCAAAAGAAAGAAGGAACCAACTCCAAATCAATACAGCCATGATGAAGAAAGGAAATATCACAACAAACAAGGAAAAGATCCAAAAAAATCAGTGGGAATACTTCCAAAAACCTATACTCTACAAGTTTGAAAACCTAGAAGAAATGGATGAAGATCTGAAATCCTGGGGATCACCAAAGCTCAACCAAGAAAAGAATCGACAGCTTAAACAGCCCATAATACACGAAGAAGTTGAAGATGTAATAAGAGAACTACCAACTAAAAACCTCAGGCCGAACGGTTTTCAACATTTGTCACGGCAGGAATAAAATCTATAACCATTTTCAAAAAGACCTACAACCATTATTACTGAACATGTTTAGAAGGATACAATCAGAGGGATTCTCCCAAATTCCTTATACGAAGCCAACATCACTCTATTACCAAAACAAGTTAAAGATACAACTAAAAAGGGGAATTAGAGACCCATCTCCCTCATGAACACAGATTCCAAAATGCTAAACAGGATACGTGGCAAATCGCATATACAGACCCACATCAGAAGATCAATCCATCATGACCAAGGTGGTTCAAAGACAGAGGATGCAGGGATGGTTCAACATATGAAAAATAAATAAACGAACAACACATAAAAAAAGGGACTGAAAAACAAAAACCACCCATCATCTCAATTGAATGCGTGAAAAAGAGAAAGCCTTTGAACAAATCCAGCATCCGATTCCTGGTTAAAGTCCTAGAGGAACTGGATTGGAGGGATCATATCCTAAGGGGGTTAACAAAGCCATATACAGGAAAACCCACAGCCAAATGTCATCCTAAATGGTGAAATGACAGAAACATACCCTTTAAAGGTAGGAACTGAGCAAGGCTGCCCCGTCACCACTCCTCTACAATATATTGTGCTTGAAACACTTGCTAGAGCATATAGAGCAAGAAAAGGAAAATTAAAAAGGGCACGAATTGGAAAAGAGGAAGTCAACACCTATCCCTATTGCTGGATGATATGATTGTGTATACAAGGGATGCTAAAATCAATCTACCAGAAACATCCTAGAAATGATTAACAAGCTTCAGCAACGTGGCAGGATACAAAATAACCACAAAAAAAAAAAAATAAATAAAAATATAAAAATGGCACGTGGTATCTTGTAACACCAAGAAACAAGAAACTGGAGAAAGAATTCAAAGAGACATTCCATCACAATAGCCTAGATCAAAAACAATAAAATACCTAGGAACAAACCTAACCAAAGACACCAAAGATGCTCTACAAAAAAACAAAAAATTTTAAACCTTTAAAGAAAGAAATTAGAAGAAGACAATCAAATAGATGGAAAAACCTCCCATGCGTCATGGATTGGAAAATCTAAACATTAAAAAGTCCATTACTACCAAAGTCTTGCATATAGATTTAACGCATCCCAATCAAAATCCCAAGAGTTTCTTCCGGCTTGGAAAAAAAAGTCCTTAAATTCTTTGGAAAAACAAAAGACCCAAATAAAGCCAAAACAACCCTGAGCAAGGAAAGAGCTAACACAGGGGGGATCCTCTAACTACCAGACGTTAAAACTATACTACAGGGCTATAGTCAATAAAAACAGCCTGGATAGTGGCACAAAAACAGACCGTTTGTCCAACGAACAAAACTGAAGAGATCCAACCTGAAGCACTACAATTTCAGCATGAGCCATCATCATATTGACAAAGGGGTGCCCAATAGACAACAATGAAGAAAAAACAATCTGACAGGGGTGTTTGGAAAACTCGGAGATCAACAACTTGTAGAAGAGTGAAGATTAACCCCTACCTCTCACCTGATAAAAAGTACTCACAGATGGATCAAAGTGCCTCAGTATGAAAACCCCAACTCTGAAGGGCGATAGAAGAAAAAGTTGGCAGCAGACTACAAAACATAGGTGCGAGGAATAGCTTCCTAAATCAGACAGCAGCTGCGCAAGAATAAGTAGAATTGACAAATGGGAGCTCATTAAACTCAAAAGCGTTCTGTTACATCAAAGAAACAATAAAAACAAAGAAGAAAGAAAACAAGTGACCCCACTCAATAGATGGAACAAAGAAGCTGAACAAGACTTCCAAGTGAGGAATTAAGATGGCATGCAGAAAGCACCTTAAATTCAACATCGGGCTGGAAGATGGCCTAGCGGTTAAGAGCGCAGACTGCTCGTTTTTAAGCAGGACCGTTTTCCACCCAGCACCCAGCATGGGTGGCTAAGCAACCTCTGTAACTCCAAATCCAGAGAAGCCTCCAGTTCACAGGGGATCTGACAACCCCTCGTCTGACGACCCGCCGGCATTGCACGACACGGGTGCACAAACCTGCATGCAGGACGTACATTGATATACAAACCGAAATAAATTAAAAAAAAAGATTTAAAACAGAAAAAAAAAGAAATGTTCCAACATCACTATCCATTAAGGAAAAAAATCAAAACCACTTTATGTTATCATCTTACCCATAAGACTGTAGGACAAGAAGAAAACAAATGATACCAGTGCTGGAGGGCGTGTGGGAAAGGGGAACACTCACCCACTGCTGGGGAATGTAAAACACTCATGTAGCACTAAGGAAAGCAGTGTGGAGAACCCTTGGAAGACTTGGAATGAAACTTGCCACTGACGAGAACATACCACTCCTGGGCAGGTACCATTCTCCACCAGACTCACCCCACCGCAGAGATACATGCACGGCCAAAGTTTATTTCAGCTCTCTTCACAACAGCAAGTAGCTGAACAACCCAACTGATGAGTGGATAGAGAAAATGGTGGTACATCTACACAATGGTGGAGTTCTATGCAGGCAGTAAAGAAAGATGACATCATGAAGCTTTGCAGGAAAATGGCTGGAGTCTAGAGGACATCATGCGAGAGTGATGTAACACACATCCCCAGAAAAACAAACGATGAATGGTGTCCCTCATCTGTGGATGCTAGTGCCAATGTACCATATTGTAAGATATTTCTTGTGCAGAGCCCCTTAAGCTTTATGTCCAAAGCAGGTTGAGAGTGATGCATACTGAAAAAAAAACAGCAACAACAACAACAGAAAAGGACTGCAATCAAGGAACATGACTGAAACAGTGAACTGTCTGCTCAAAAAGTCAACGTTCCCATGGAGAATATTGAGAAAGACTGAGAAAGAGATGAAAAGCATGGTTTTGGAGACAGAATGATGAGCTCTGGTTGGGTGGGGGGATGGGGGGTAAGGGTCTAAACTTTGATTTAAAAATATGATTAAATTAAATGTAAAAAATAGTAAGTGGTTATTCATGGCTTTCCACTTAATGAAACATTTATTGAGTACCTCCATATGTTAGACCCTGTAAACAGACCTGAGAAATTCAATGATAGGCTATGTGGGGGGATGGGATGAGAGGGTGTGGCTGTAGCTCGTGTCAAGAAGCTCAAGCCAGCCTGGTCTAGTAGTGATTTCCAGGACAGCTGGGCTACAGGAGACCCTGTCGCAAAAGACCAAAAAAAAAAAAAAAAAAAAAAAAGAAGCTCAAGGCCAAACCAATAAAGATTTGGATGGAAAACCTAAAGATTTTAATCCTGGACAGTAACTGCTTGCACAAAAGTAAACACTGGTGCAAGGGAACCTAGAAGACAGTACTTGAGCTCAAATTCTGATAGAATAAGGTAACAGTTTCACAAGGAAATAACACTAAAGCAGGGCCTAAGGAAGAATTCTTCCTAGTGAACACCATGAGGAAGAAATACACTATATGGATAAGTAAAGAGGGAGTTAGTTGAAATGGAATCATTTACCTCTGATTATCAGAATATGCAATTTTCAGGAATCTTGATATAAGTGAGAAGAAATCCGAAGTTGGTTGGATGGATTTCAATCAAATAGAATCAATAGAGGAAATAGAACAGTTCAGATCAGGGCACTTGATTTATTTTAGTATTTATTTTTTATTTATTTATTAATTTATTTGTTTATTTTGAATTATTTCCCCTTTAGTCCAGCTGTAATATGGCATCATAACTTCCGAGACAATGTATAAATCATCAGTCCTTTTTTGTTATTTTTGGTATTGTTTTGAGACAGGGTTCTCCACTGTAGCCACCAGCTGTACTAAAACCACACCTCTGAACCAGTGCTGGCTTGAACCGTCACAAAGATCCACCTGCCTCTCCCTCCCAAGTACTAGGAATTAAAGGCCTGCGCACCCCAAGCTCCAGCGGACTCCATCCACTAAATGTTAATGGTACATCTAATTGAATGATTTGCCAGGGTGAAAATGTGAATTCGTTATTCTTCTTAATCTTTCCTCTGGAAAATGAGATAAGATTCTGTCTCCTTCTTAAATTGACAAATGTGTGAGGTGATATAGATAATAGAACCACTTCAATTTTTTCTTTTTTTTTTTTAAATTTTTTATTTATTTTTTAGGTTTTCTGCATGTAGTTTGTGCATCCGTGTCATGCACTGCTGCAAGCAGTTGCCAAGAGGGTGTTGCGGGCTGAGAGAAGGCTAGGCGGTTCTAAGACACCCGACGCCTCTGCCAGAGGCCCCAGTTCGAGTCCGCCCAGCACCCACGTGGCGGCCCGAGACTCTGAAACTCCTGAAACTCAGTTCCAGGAGAACTCTCCAGTTCCAGGGAATCCGAGACCTTCTTCTGACCTCCGCGCGCGGCATTTTGCACATCACGGTGCACAAACCTACAGCAGACAATACATTCATACATACAAGAAATATAAAATAAAAATAATTAAAAAAAAAAAAAAAGAGGTGTTTGGATTCCCCCTGGAGCTGGAGTTAAAATGGTTCTGTAGCCACCAATGGGGTGCTGGGAATCGAACCTGGGTCCTCTAAAAGAGCAAATCGGTGCCTTAACCACTGAGAGCCTCTCTCCAGCACCCTAGTTTTTTTCTAATGTACGTATCTATGTGCCAAATCTCAAAATAACTGTAAGAGATAATAAAGCTTTTAGATGATAAAAAAGATTTACTTAATTTTCTTTTGATATGTAAACCATAAAAATTTGGGTATAATAGGAAGCCTGAAAAGCTTAAAAAAAAAAAAAAAAAGAGCTGGACATGTAACATATGCTTAGAATCATTAGCATTTTGGGGTGAGGAGAATTGCTGGAGTTTGAGGCCAATCAGGGCCACACAGCTAGACCGGTCTCAAACAAAACAACCCCCCAAAAAAAACCCAAAAGCCCAAACAGAAAAAGGTGTCATCACATCATAGTACAGCTACTGTTTATAGCTGTGATCTATGACATACAGTCAGTCCTTGACTTAAAATGGTTCAACATGTATATATTTAATTTTATGATGAGTGAAAATAATTCATACTTTAAAATTTTCTTATCTTGGAAGCTGGGCCAAGATAATTTCAGTAGGTAAAAATGTAGCTGAGAAGCCCCTCATCCTAAGATCAATCCTAGAAGCCCACATGGTGGGCTGTCAGCCTTTTTTTTTTGACCCAGGGATCACAAGGTACAAGGAGGCTACAAGCAATGGATTGGAGTTTTTTTTTTGATCTTTGATAGGGTCTCCCGGACATCCTGGCCTGGAATTCAGAGATCTGCCTGCCTCTCCCTTCCAAAGTGCTGGCCTTAAAAGGCAGTGTACCACAATCAAGTTCTAGTAGTTCTGTAGAAATTTCATGAATCTAACAGTGGGTGGGGGATTCACAAAAGTATAAAATGTAAAGAAAAGAATGAGTAGATACATTCAACAGATTACACCGGGTTCCAAGTCTTCTTGCCTACCCTCTAATTGTTCCTAAGGAAGATTAACTTTCAGCCAAAGTGCTACAGATAACAAAGAGAGTTCATATAAGGTACCTTTGGAAATAACAAGTTGTTTATCAAGCACTGCAGGCATGTCAAAACCCAAAGTCAAACTTAAGCCATAGGTTGGTAATAATGCTCCGTGGGTAAAGGCTCTTGGTGCCAAACTAACACTGAATTCAATCCTGGGCTTCCGTCAGTCAGAAGGAGAGAACCGGCTCTGCAGATTGTCCTCTGTACTCCACAGGCAGACTGGGGCACGTATGTGCTCTCCCCCACATAAATAAATGGATGTAATTTTTGTTTTAATAGTTGAAGCCACGTGAATGTAAACCCTAACAATTTAGTGGTAGTTTATTTAAATTCACTGATAACTTCGGATTTTCAGCTCATTGGTTTTGTTAAATTAAACTGCTCTGGCCTATCTATAAAAAGAGATAAAAAGTAAATCTTTATTTTTTTGTGAATGAAGGAATAGAGTGACAAAATTAATACAAATAAAACATTTTAAGTGCAAAGTATCCCCTCTCCTGTTGCAGAAAAAACTAACAAAGAGGAGTTAAGTAATTTTACAGCCATATTTTCTCACTCTCCTTCACTGGGAACACAGTCATTTGCATGGCATAATAAGGTGTAAATTATAAGCATTTTTACATGGCCTGCTGCAAAGAAAAGTCTGCCAGCTTTCAACTATATTGGATAGTGTTCAAATGATTAACTACAGCTTTGGAAAGAAGGGGTGGAAACTTGTTTTGCGTCTCAGTTTGTTGGTTCTCTTACATACAGTCTCTAAAAAATACCATTACATCATTATTGGTGGTGAATATGTAAGTAATTATAACAAGAGTAATTAGATGACTCCCATAGTATAACCAGGTACAATTTACCCACGGACTACACTGAATACTACAGGTACATAATTATCCAAATAATGCCTTGAAGCCGGGAGTGGGGCGTATGCTTTTAAATCCGCACTCAGGAGAGGCAGAGGCAGGCGATCTTGTGAGATCAAGGCCAGCCTGGTCTACAAAAGTGAGTCCAGGACAGCTGGGGCTACAGGGAGACCCTGTCGCTCGAAAGCCAAAAACAAACACAAAAAAAAAAAACAATAATTTTTGGTTATCATACACATAAAGATAGAATACCAAAATTTGTAGCAATAGAATTTCAGCACTAATGACAAGTGACATCATTTGGCTGTTTGTCTATAGAGGATGTCCCATAGAACATCTGCGTAGAGCAGGAGTCGCGTGAAATAGAAAAATGGTTTTTGTGTTAAAACAAAATCAGATGTCAGTATTCTACAACAGATAATAAATCAGTGAAATCAAATGAGACATAGCCTCCAAATATGTTTTCATTTTAAAGCTATATAGAGCTCCCTGCCCTTTCCATCATCTAAATTCAGCTCCATAAGGAAAGCTTGTCTTAATAAATTGACAATAACTTACAGAATACTTGAGTCTCCATCACACTGCTGGGGCTTCAGAGACTGGCTTGCAACTACTAAACAATTTAACACTGCCAAAGTTAGAACGTAAAAATCTGTACTCAGTGTTGAGGATGGATATCAACATGAATGAGAAGGTATATTTAGGGTACTCTAATCCAGAGATTGCCTATGGTACTGGAAAGAGTGTGGATTCAATGGTTAATTGCTTACTATAAACTTGAACAAGCTATTATATTTCTCTAAGTCTGTTTCTTTTTTTTTTTTTTTCCCCTTTTCTTTATTCTTAATTCTTTTTTTTTTTTTTCCCCCAGGGAAATCGCATGGGGGTCAGCACACCCGAAGTGCAACAGATGAGCCTCACCCTGGGAAAACCACCTTTGGGATCATGGTAACTCCCCTGCCAGGAAGTATTCTAAGTCTAGCTTTCTAGAACAGTGATTGTTTCTTAATCAGTTTGAAGAAATAATGATTTAATAATACATTATGAAGAGCATAGAAATGTACCAGATTTCCAGGCATCATTGGATGGTTGAACTATAATAACAGCTTATGTTTATTAGTCTGGTGTTTATTTTTTGTTTTATTTTTTAGTCTTTTTGAGCAGGGTTTCTCTTTATACCCAGCTAACCTGGAGCTCACGCGTAGACCAGCTGGCTTAACTCACAGAGAAGATGCGCTAGCCGCTGCTCCCGCGTGCATAGATTAAAAGGGGTACGCCCACGAGGCATGGTCCATTGTTTATTATAGTCAAAGTCTTTTCACACAGCAGTACAACAAATTTGGCTGAATCAACAATCAACCAATCAATGAGGCAAAAATGAATGTAGGACAGGAATAAAATGGAAAATTCCTATAAGAAAGTCAAGAAGTGCCTCAAACTAGAGTAGAGGACTCAGTGATAGGAAAGGTGCTGAGGTGGAAGAAGACTAAAACAGGGGCAGGCAGGAGAAGCCCATCTATAAATTAGTTACTACCAAGCTATGGCAAGTGTTTTAAGAATTCACAGAACACTTCCTACAGGTTCTGGCTCTGAATAAAGCCATAACTTTTCTTGGAATACTTAAATTCTCCCTCTTCAGAACTAAGTATGTTTAACCTTGTAAAATCCTCTCACAGAGTTACGCAGGATAGAGCAGGCTCACTAGTAGATATATGAGATTATTCGTTACGCAGAAGTTGGAGAAACCAATTCCTTTTACATAATCAGCTCTGCGTTCCCCCCTGCTGACGCTCTTCTCGTCTTCTTTGCTGTATGAATCTGCATTCCTTGAATTCTTGGCATCTTTGTCAGTTTAGTTGTTCTCCGTGGTTGAGTTTAATCATGTGAACCCACTTTGTCATCTCTTAATCTACAATCTACATGGGGTTTCTAAAAACCCATTCTTGACATAACTGCAACTTGCCATTCAGAACTGTTGCATGTTTGAAATCTTCAACTATGTTACTTCCCACCCACAAGCTTACAGCCTCAGCTGGCTCAATGCATTACTAGTTCTGCCCCTATAATCTGACTCACCATGGCCTTCAGTCAGTGGATCATTATTTTTTTTTACTTCGTTTGGGGTCCCTCAGCCTCATTCCTTTCTATCAAGATAGGTAATGATAATCAGATCAGCTACACTCATGCTTATTATCCCTTCTTAGTGGTCAAAGAAACTTTCTAGATCATGCTTTAACCTTCTTCACTTTATTTCAGGATTATTAGGAACTGCCTATTACTCTGTTAAGGAATGTATACTTAATCCTCGAAGGAATGGAATATAATCGAAGAACTACGGATATTCTACTCTACCTAAAACTTGAAGATGGTGGGAATGGGGGAAGTCATATTAAAAAATAAATGGGAACTTAGGATCTAGCAACTTCAGAGAGTGAGGATGCCAGGGTTAGGGATAACCAATCCATGAATGTGCCCTTTGCCTCTATTACCTGCATTCCTAGCTATAGTTTTCAGGAAGGGAAAAAGCACAGGGAGGAAGGAGTTCCCTGGGCTCTAAGCCAGCAGTAGAAGCCAGTTCTCACCTAGCATCTGTATGAGGGGTGGTAAGACTGCTGATCTTTAAACAAAGGGATAGCCAATTGGACATGGCAGATGGTGGCCCCAATGGAAAATAGAAATATAGCTGCAACAGTTACATTCAGAAAGAAAGGCCTAGTAATGACACCAATAGTGTCAGCAAGGCTACCAGATCCATAACTTGTTTTCTTACTTTGACATTTGAGATCAAAGAGTATTTAATATTTGTACTTGTTAAGCAGAGTAGAGAGGTGGACAGAGTAAGTAATACTGAGTGCCATGTTAGTAAGAGTTGATGGTTGAAGCTCACTGTTGTCCCCATTTTCTAGATGAGTAAGCTCTATATGACTTGCTTAAGGTAAAATAACTAATCAGCTATAGATTTGAGACAAAACTCCAAATGTCTTTTTTTTTTTTTTTTGGTCTTTTTGAGAAAGGGTCCCCTTGTAGCCCCCAGCTGCCCTGGCTAACGTCGCTCTGTAGACCAGACTGGCCTTGTAACTCACAAGATCTGCCTGCCCTGCCTCCCGAGTGCTAGGAAAAGGCGTGCCCACGACGCCCATCTCAGTTGTCTTTTTTTTTTTAATTTGTTAAAAATTTTATTTATTTATTTCTATGTGTAATGAAATGTACTGTGCTGCATGTAGGTCTGTGCAACCCGTGTTCGTCAATGCCGCGAGGTCAGAGGAAGGGCGTCGGATTCCCTGAAACTGGAGTTAAAGAGGTTTGTATCACCGCCATGTGGGTGCTGGGGATTGAACACCGGTCGTCTGCAAGAGCAATGTCGGCGCTCTTAACCAATAGGCTATCCTCTACAGCCCCAAGATGTCTTTATAGCATACTGTTTATCACTCTGAATTTGGGTTTAAAGGACCAGGAAACATTAAGTCATAAAGCTATTAAATAGATGCTGTCATTAAGTTTTTTTTGTTGGTTTTTTTGTTTTGATGATTTTCTGCTATGTAGTTCCAGGCTATTGCAACTCTGTGGCAGTCTCTCTCCCAAGGGACGGGATTACAGGCAGGTGCCATATGAAACATTTTATGTAACTTCAGATATTCTGCAGAGAGCAAAGCATTTTATTGATAAATGTCAAGAATTAAATGCCATCTAAATGATAGAATTGCTGAGCACGGTGGTGCTGCCTCAATCTCAGCACTCAGGAGCAGAAGGCTAATGATCTCCTCTGTGATACCAAGGTCATGGGCCATGGTTACACTAATGAGTTCCAGCCCACCCAGCTACAGGGGAGACACCCTGTCTCAAAAAGATTTTTAAAAAAAAAAATCATGAGCTCGGATGTGGTGGACACATGTTCTTTAATCCCTAGCACGGTTAGGGCAGAGGGCAGGCAGATCTTTGTGAGTTCAAGGCCAGCCTGGTCGACAAAGTGATTTCCAGGACGTTTGGGCTGGGGCTACAGGGAGACCCGTTCCCTCAGAAAACAAAGCAACAAACAAACAAACAAAACAAAACAAAAAAAACATAGAATAGACACTGGATTTACTCTTCTTTTTGGCCCCTTATTAGACTCAACATATAGCAGCTCTCTCTTAAGGAAAACACAACACCATTATGGGCTGGAGCTATGGCCTACGCGGTGTAAGAAGCGCCGCCAGCCTCTTGCAGAGGACCCGGGTTCGATCCCCCAGCACCCACAGTGGCGCAGGAGCCCCGTCTGAAATCCAATTCCAGGAGACCTCCAGTTTCCAGGGGAGTCCGACGCCCGTCTCTGACCATCGGCGCGGCAGTGCACGCACGGGTGCACAGACTTGCATGTAGAGCAATAATTCATACACATACGGAAAATAAAAAAAAAATTTTTAAAAATTAAAAAATCAAAAATAAAAAAAAAAAAAAAAAAAAGAAAACACCACCAGTAAAAAATTTTTATATGCAGCTTGTTTTTGCTTGTAATGTACTCAGGCAGGCTAAAGTCTATTCATGTGTAATTTAGAGTACTATTAACATAACGTCTCAGGCAGAGTAAATAGTGCTTAGCCCACCGTACTTTTTGTGCTAATTATACTTGTTGTTGTAAGAGCTGATCTTATATTGTTGTTTTCCCTCTCCCAAAAGCTCTGGTGAAGCAAGACTCCTGATGTAACATATGTTTTGAACATAAAGCGCCTCTGTTTTCGTTTAGGGGTTGTTTTTGTTTTCGTTGTGGTGGTTGTTGTTTGTTTTTTTTTGGGTGGGGGTGGTACACAAAACACAACCCACAACCAAAACCCACACCCACACACCACACCCAAAAAAACCCAACCAAAAAACCCCACCAACCCACCCAACACACACAACAACAAACCACCACAACCCCAAAACAGCCACACCACAAACGGACCCAACACAACAAAGAAAAACCCAAGCAAGCCCCACCCCACCCACCCACAAAACCAAAACACCATCCCCAGCCAACCGAAAGACACAAACAACAAAAAAAAAAACCAACACCAACAAAACAAACAACCCGCCCCCAAACACAAAAACAAGAACCAAACCCCCTAAGAACAGACAACCGACCAAACAATCAACACAAACCCAAACAACCAAAACACACAGACACCAAACACTCCCCCCACGCAAAAACACCACCACAAACCCCCCCCCAACAAACCCCCCAAAAAACCAACCCCCAAATACACCAGGTCACCACTCCCACAAAACAACCCAAAAAAGACAACCAACACACAACAACAAAACCCAAAAACACGAAACAACAAAAACAAACACACCAAACCACATACATACAAAGATTTAACTAAAATAGTTTAAAACAACAACAACAAAACACCAAAAAAAACCCAACAAACCAAAAACAACAAAAACACCCCCCCTTCTTGCTCAACATATAATTGCTGCATTTGTGCATGCTGTGTAAGTTGAAAATAACAATAAAAAGTTAAGGAATAAAATACTACTGGTTGTAAATCAATTATAATATTGCAGAATTGAATATGATAGCCATTATTTCACAGTTGTGAGTCAGAATATAGTCAGTACGAGTATGTAATCAAACTACACAGGCTTTCTTAAAATCTCTTTGAAAGTAGCATAGATATTTTT
The DNA here is from genome assembly GCA_009823505.1 of Rhizomys pruinosus. Classification (NCBI taxonomy): domain Eukaryota; kingdom Metazoa; phylum Chordata; class Mammalia; order Rodentia; family Spalacidae; genus Rhizomys; species Rhizomys pruinosus. The sequence continues at coordinate 1,636,313 of VZQC01011226.1, read as the reverse complement.
TGAAATTATTTATAAAAGCCTATATTAAGTTCAATTATTCAGCATAATAATTTAAAAAGCACTGTCAATGGGCTGGGGGGATAGCGCAACCGTTATAAGAGCTGAGGAATAGAACCCTGCAAAAAAAAAAAAAATCACTGTCAATAACTACTCACAGTTTTTGAGGTATTTTGGAGTTGGCTTCAAATTTATTTTATGTGTAGGTGTTATTTCATGTATTTATGTGTATCAAGTGCATGCCTAGTGCCCTCAGAGACCAGAGAGGGCACCAGACTTCTCTGGAAAACTGAGTTAAAACAGTCGTGATAATCACATGTGGTTGCTAGGAACTAAACTCAGGCCTTTACAAAGGTATCAATTGCTCTTAACTGCTGAGTAATGTCTCCAGTCTGTTTTGACTTTCTGAAGATAGGGTCCGGCTACATATGCTTCAAACTGCAATTTTTTTCTCTCTTCATCTCCTGATGCTGGATCATAGGTATGTGCCCAACCAACACTGAGCGTAAGATTCTAAAAGGAGGAAGATTAGATTTCTCAGGAGGTTTTTTTACAGCTTTACGACAACTATGAAATATATGTTCTTTGATCTTTTGTAAAATTTAAATTTCATTGTACACAAACACTATGGCTTTTTTTTTTTTTTTTTTTTTTGAGACAGGGTCGCCCTTAGTCCCAGCTGGGCCCTGGAGACTCACTCTGTAGACCAGGCTAGCCATTGAACTCACAGAGATCCACGTGGCCTCGGCCTTCTGAGGGCTGGGATTAAAGGCAGGCGCCACCACGCCAGGCCAATATGGATTATAAGTTTTAAAACCATATGGATTATTAAAAAAATTATTACAATACAATGGCCCTTGAATTATTTTCCATATATTATTCCTACCCATCCCCAGTCCCGCTGTCCCCAACCACTGATACTGATACCACAAGCTGTTCTCTTGTGACTTTTGCGATGATCAGAATAAAAAGACAGCCCAATTTAACTGTTTTTAGATAACTGCTACGAGTTCAGTAGTTTTATTTCAGGTTTTACATAGGTTTTGAAGCCTCGCCACTCTCCTAAATAATATTATCAACATGATCCTAAGGAAGCCTCATTTCTCAAAATGTTTTTTAATTTACTCAGTCTGTATGGCAACTAGTTTTTAATTTTTTTTGGCTGGAAGAATTCTAATGCATGGAGAGAAGGTGAAAAATAATAATCACAGCCTATTCTTATTATAATTAGAATAAGATGTTACTTAATAACATGCTAAAATGTAAATTATGAACTATAACATTTACAGATGAAACCAAGGCTGATCGCCTAACTCGAAGAATTATAGAAAAAATGACTGGCTTTTCTTCAGTTTTAAAAATATTCTCCACATCTAAAAAGTATTCTATGTAATCTTCTGAATATTGTACCACCACTTCCTCCAACCACAACCTGATTTATAGTCACTTAAAAGAGAAAGTAATGTTAAAATCGGTAAATTTTAAGATGTTTTCTGGATTTTGACTTACAGGATAGGGGCTTACTAAACATTATAATATTTTCTTATTAGACCCGTGGTGGGTAGTGCTGAGCATGCCCGTGTGGGCGGCAGCATGGCTTCGTGGCAATGCAAATGGTGGAGGCCAGCAACACCCCTCTATCGTCGTAAGGTTCTCATCCTGCTCCCAGCATTCCATGCTTCTGGGGATTGACGCAGGGTGTCAGGCCTTATAAGAAAGTGCGTTTACTCACTCACTGGACCATCTTGCCTGAATACTTTTTGTGTGTGGGGATAAAGTTTTAATTTTTGGTTGTATGTTATTCGTTTTGTCTGTTTGAGATAAGGGTCTCCCTGTAATCCCCACTTGGCCTAAAACTCACATAGGTAGACCAGGCTTGCCTTGAACTCAACAGAGATCTGCCTCCTCTGCCGCCTGAGTGCTGGGATTAAAGGCTGGTACCACCACACCCAGGCTTTAAAATTATTTTATATTTAGTTGGAGTATGTACATGTAAGTACAAATGCTTGGAGATGCCAGAAGAAAGCTCAGATGATCTAGGGCTGGAGTTAGTAGTTGTGAGCCACTCAGCATAAGTGCTAAATGGAAGCTTAGTTCAGGTCTTACTGTAACAACAGTAAAATGGTTTATTTGTTATGGTTGTTGTGGTTTTTTTTTTTTGTGTGTGTGTGTGTGACAGGCTCTCCCCCTTAGTTCCAGTTGGCCTGGAGTCACTCTGTAGACCAGCTGGCCTTGAACTCACAGAGATTCACCTCTTCTGCTCTCTAGTGCTGGGAATCAAAGGCATGTCCATACTTGCCCCAGCCTACGACAGTTCTTAGTCGCCAGGTTTTTTGGGTGCGGGGAATCAAACCTGACCCTCTGCAAGAAAGCCAGTGCTCTTGAAACCGGCTGAGCCATCTCTCCAGCCCCCAGAACAGTAACATAGGTTCTTAGCTGCTGAGCGACTAGCTCTAACCCCGTGTGATCGGTTCTTGAAGCCCAACAAACTGTCTTTAGTAGTATACTATACTTAATTCCTAACTTGAAGCAGCTTGAATTACAAACTAGCTGAGTGAAGAATCAGCAGTTGCCAAAAAGTTAATGGTGTCCCGATTTTAACAGTGAAAGGTTAACATTTTAGAAAGCTTAAGTTTTAAGGCAGAAGGGTAGCACATCCCTGTAATTCCAGCACCCAGAAAACCAGGGACAGGCCAGATTTTTTTATTTTTTGGGTCATTTTGAAGCAGGATCTCTCTGTAGCCCCAGTTGTCCTGGATCTCACGGTGTAGACAGGCTGACCTTGAAATCAAAAATATCCTATTGTCTCTGCCTCCTGAGTTCTGGGATTACTGGCATGCATCACACAAAGGCACATGCTCTTTTCTTATCAGCATAACAAATAAGTACAGAATAATTATTTGTTCTTTGAATTTTCTTTTCATGATGCCAAGACTGAATCCAGAGGTCTGTGAGTGCTGTGGGCAGGACGTGGGCTGCAGTGAACACTAGTACATTCACTGTTCTCTTGCTCTGACTGAGGACAATGTGACTGGTTGCTTCAAGCTCTTGCTACTGTTACTTCCTTGTCATGATGGTTATAATCTGCGACTATAGGCTAAAATAAAAAGACAAACTCTTCCTTTCTTAAGGTTGCCCTTTTGGGGTTGGAGTATTTTTATCAACAGCAATGGGAAAAGAACGAAGCACCTAACTTGTTAGGGGTCCACACATACACAAAAAAATTAACGATGAAACAAGGATTTGGACTCAAGCAATACATCAATATCCTATATTTCTTTCTTTACTTGGTCCCTTAGTGTGGGAACTCAGAAAGTCACTTTTCAGAACCTGTTTTCTCATTAGTGAAAGTATATTTCTGTTTCACAGAATTCCCAATAGGATCTGAAAGAGAATAACATTCCCAAATTTCTGTAAGATTCTTCTACAAGATGTATCGCTGACAGAGCTTAAATGGTTTCGTAGTCTAATAACTGGGACCAAGTATCTCTTTTTAGAAATTCATGATGCAACCTTACGTTCATAGTAACTCCTGAGTATTCGGAAATGAAAATTTTAAAAACTCTGTTTTTACTTAGCATGCAAGCACATGCTTACTGGATGCAGACTTGTACTCAACTGTACATCTAGTTACATCTTTAACTCTGGAAGACAATGTGGCAAATGTCGGTAGGGAAAAAAAACAACCTAGAATTAGACAATAGAAGGATCTGAGTAAGCTGAATAGTAGCAAGTGGCTTTGAGGTAAAACTCGACTGTCCTGCCAGGCGTGGTTGGCGCACACTTTTAATCATAGCACTAGGGGAGCAGAGGCCGGGGCAGATCTGTTGTGAGTTCAAGGCCAAGCCTGTCTACAGAGTGAGTACCAGGCCACGCTAGGGGCTACAGGAGAACCTTGTACTTTCAAAAACCAAAAAATAAAATAGATAAAAAATAATAAAAAAGAAAACGGGACTGTCTATTCGCTCTGAGCTCTGTTTTCCCTTTTCCTTCTCAAACATTGGCTAGACTACTCCTATAACCCCTTGGCTGGTTCTTTCTCCTGGACTTGAGACAATACTGATTGCTTGATCAATACTGCTGGGGATGAAAAAAAAAAACTGCTGGGATATACCCAGGGCCTGGCACAAGCAGGCAAGTGCTCAACCAGCGCCAGCTCCAGGATTATCTTCTAAGCATGAGCAAATTATGTTCTATAACATGCATGTATTACTGTGGTCCCTGCACTGGTTTACTCCCTCCTCTCTCCTATCTTTTCTCCCTTCTTTATTTCCTTTCTGTCCTATTTCTTTTTGTTTCCTTTCCTTTGTGCATTATTAGGGACTGAAACTAGGGCCCGGTACAGGCTCGGGCCAGTGTTTACACACTGATACTCTATTCACAGTTCTGTATTTACTTTACTAATATTTATGTAGGTTTCATTAGATAGAGATACAAATTATAATGTGTGTGTGTGTGTAATGTTATATAGATATGCATAGCATGTACCATGGGCACATGTATAGAAGCAAGAGGGACAACTCTCTGTGGAGTCGGTTTCTTCTTCCATCTTTATGTGGGTTCCAGAGAATCAAAGAGAATTTTGGTTGGCTCACTGGCCCGCGGTGTTTTTCATTTTAATTTCTTAAAACCACTTCCTTCAGCCAGTGAATATGCCTAAGCAGGTAAGGGGCACTTAACTGCCAAGCCTGAATGACCTGAGTTCAATCCCCCAGGACTCACAGGGTAGAAGAGAATCCAATCACCAAAAGTTGTCCTCTGACCTCCACACAATTGCATAGGCATGTGTAGTCTCCACCCCCAACACCAAATAAATAAATGTAAAAAACAAAAACAAAAAAAAAAAAACCCTCTGAGTCATACGAGGGTACTACTCAATGGATAGGTCGTTTTTCCATTCTAATCTACTTTGCTGTCTTCTGGATGCCTCCACGCTGTTTCTCCAGATACAATCTTAATTCTAAATTTAGGCCCTTCATGGTCTGACTTCAGCTTTTTCTTACCACTGCAGCCCTTCATTTTCATTCCTAGTGTGAGCTTGGTAGGGTTATGGGCTATAAAGGAAGAATCTGTTCCAAGCTTTCTCCTTGGCTTATGGATATCCATTATGAACCCAAAAGGCATTCTCCTTAGATATGTGTCTGTGTCCAGATTTTCCCTTTAAATGACTTTAGTTAGATTAGGGCCTATTCTAATGACTTTATTCTAACTTGACTAACCTGTACTACTAACTTCTTTAGGGATTGGCTTTAATTTAAAGTTATGTTCTGATTTGGGCGTCTCTCTGAATTACCCCATTAGAATGTCGTGCGTGGTCTTTGCAGGCGTGGGGGGGGGGATAGGTCTCACTTCCTCTACCTAGAAGCAATCAAACTTTACTGTGCCTCTTACCATAGGGGGGGGGGAGTCTTTCTTTGTCGGTGTGGCGGAACGTGGTTAGTATTTTTTTTATAGTAACTAATATAACATTTTAGGGGGTGGGGGGGTGAGTGGGGTTTTAAATGTGCTGATATGTTTTAAGTTTTAGGAGAAACAGAACATATATATGTGGGTGAGTGACTCCGCGCAGCAATGCTGAAAACCTATAGACGTAAAATCCACACTCATAAGCTTTTAGGAACCATTTAATGTGCTGACAGTAGAACTGGCCCAGCAGAGCAAGAATAAATAGTGCTTTGAGAAGAGCAGTTGTGATGGACAGGGTAGATAAAGGAGTCTCACTATGGATGCTGTTGCAAGCACAACTCCTTCAGAGTGACGTGTGCAAAGTTGCTGGCCCAACCCACCCAGGTAGCCTCTCCATTTGGTTGGCAACTGCTGGGGTAGAACTTGCCATAGTGGGACAGGGGGACTGGAACAGAGAAAAACATGAAGAAACAATTTAGACTGCAGGGGGTGGGTGAGGTGGTGTGGTCCATGGGGGGGGACAGCCAAGCACGTTATCCTCCTCCAAAAAGAGAGGTGTGCACTATAGAATAACAGGGGGCTGCAACAATGTGTGAACAAGGAGCGGTGGCGGAGGGGGTGCTCTTTCGCCCTGTACTCTGGGGAGTTGAAGCAGGTCAGGGAGGCGCAGCTGACAGAATGCGTGGACCGGGACAGGGGACATCTGCATCAAAGATGAATAGAGCGCAGCGCAGGCGCTCTAGATACAACAAAGCTAGGTATAGCTATAGCAGGGTGATTTGGCGGAGTCTCTTAGCAGTAAAAAAAGATGTTACATTTTCTACAAGGCTACAAGCCAGAATTCATGTCCCATACCCCAAGGTTGGGCACAATCATTCTTCAGTATAAAGGTGAAATAAAACCTTGATCGTTCTTCATCAAGTAGAAATATGGCGTAGGGAAAGAACTTGGGTACCAGATATTAAAATTTGCACTTAACTGACACAAACTAAGTCTTAAGGTATTTCTGAGTGAAAAATAAAAATAGGCTCCATGGACACACTATACCTACAAAAGACTTTTCATTTGTCACACTCATTCATGTCTAAATTAGGCCCATGGTAGCAGAACCTGTCGAGGGTTTCAAACATGCCTAAAGTGAAGGAAAAAATATAAAGTCATCCTGTATAATAAGTCCAGTCTAGGCACAGGAAGCCACAGTTGACTGACTGGTCAAGGATTCTCAGGACTGGATGTTGGTTGAATTGAGGACTCGAGAAGTAACATCAGATTTGGAAGCCTTTGAAAGTTCTCGCGCTCAGGATGCTGCCATTGAGCTCCATGTTCTCTTTGTTGGCTCCAAGCCGGGCAGATCGAAGTGTTTTCTTTCCAGAACACAAAGAATTGACAACTGACTTGCTGCCAGAAGGAGGAAGTTTGGAGACAGGGGAACGATACATTGTTCCCCCCAAAAACAGGCCAAATGCTGTTATTGGGCGTCGCATTGGATATGGTGGTAGTGTTCAGCTTGGGCATTTTGCCCGGTGTGATAGGAGTCAGCCCTCGCCGCTTGCTAGGTGTCCGAGGAGTACTATCTGGCCATACGCATCTCTGTCTCTTGCTACTCTTGTTTTTTAGTTGTCTTTCACTGCTTGGGCGTTTTCCTTTCTCCAAGCCGATGCATTCCCATTGATCTGTAACAATTTCCATGATTTCTGCCCATTACACACCTCAAAATGCATTCACTGCTCGTCTGCCACTTTTCAATTCAATCCGTGCTTTCAACTCTTCTTCCAGCTTAGGGAGTGTTTTCTGGAGTTTTGCTCGCTGCTTTTCTTCTTTTAGAAGATTTCCTCCCCGGTTTGTAAAACGACTTGGATCTGAAGCTTTTCTCTCCGACTCTAGGAAAGCATTCCAGCTCTCTTCCCACTTTTGGACACCTTCAAATAGTTCCTTGTGAACTTCATAATAGTTTCTTAACCGTACAGTCTCATCATCATGAAGCTGGAGCAGGTTTTCTGTGTAGTCTTTGGTATAGTAAGGGGCAAAAGCCTGTCTCTGCTCCTGGCTATAGAAACACTGGTCCCAGAACTGAGCCAGCGCCCACAATGAATTGGGTCAATAACTTTCTTAATGTTTTGATTTGCNCTGCATCAAGGAACTGACTGAAACAGTGAACTTCTGCTCAAAACAGTCAACTTCCACATGGAGAATATTGAGAAAGACTGAGAAAGAGATGAAAAGCATGTTTGGCAGAATGCATGAGCTCTGGTTGGGTGGGGGGATGGGGGGTAATGGGTCTAGATTTGATTAAAAAATATATAAATAAATTAATTTAAAAAATAGTAGTGGTTATTCATGGCTTTCACTTAATGAACATTTATTGAGTACCTCTCATATGTTAGACCCTGTAACAGACCTGAGAATTCAATGATAAGGCTATGTGGGGTAGGGATGGGATGAGGAGGGTTAGAGCTGTAGCTCTGTGTCAAGAAGCTCAAGGCCAAACCAATAAAGATTTGGATGGAAAACCTAAAGATTTTAATCCTGGACAGTAACTGCTTGCACAAAAGTAAACACTGGTGCAAGGGAACCTAGAAGACAGTACTTGAGCTCAAATTCTGATAGAATAAGGTAACAGTTTCACAAGGAAATAACACTAAAGCAGGGCCTAAGGAAGAATTCTTCCTAGTGAACACCATGAGGAAGAAATACACTATATGGATAAGTAAAGAGGGAGTTAGTTGAAATGGAATCATTTACCTCTGATTATCAGAATATGCAATTTTCAGGAATCTTGATATAAGTGAGAAGAAATCCTGAAGTTGGTTGGATGGATTTCATCAAATAGAATCAATAAGGAAATAGAACAGTTCAGATCAGGCACTTATTTACTTATTTATTTATTTATTTATTATTTATTCATTTATTTGTTTATTTTAGAATATTTCCTAGTCAGCAGATGTACATATGATCAATCAAACTTCAGAGAAGATGAATATATCATCCACTAATTTTTTTTTTTTTTGGTATTTTTGAGACAGGGTCTCCCTGTAGCCCCAGCTGTACTAAAACTCACTCTGTAGACCAGGCTGGCCTTGAACTCACAAAGATCCACCTGCCTCTCCCTCCCAAGTGCTAGGATTAAAGGCCTGCGCCACCACGCCCGGCTCCATCCACTAAATGTTAATGGTACATCTAATTGAATGATTTGCCAGGGTGAAAATGTGAATTCGTTATTCTTCTTAATCTTTCCTCTGGAAAATGAGATAAGGATTCTTGTCTCCTTCTTAAATTGACAAATGTGTGAGGTATATATATAATAGAACCACTTCAATTTTTTCTTTTTTTTTAAATTTTATTATTTTACGTGTATGAGTGTACTGTCTGCATGTATGTAGGTGCACCCGTGTCATGCAATGCTGCAGAGATTAGAAGAGGGTGTTGCGGGCTAGAGAGATGGCCTAGCGGTTAAGAGCACCGACGCTCTTGCAGAGGACCCAGGTTCGATCCCCAGCACCCACGTGGCGGCCGAGAACAGTCTGAAACTCCAATTCCAGGAGAACTCCAGTTCCAGGGGAATCCGAGACCTTCTTCTGACCTCCGCGCGGCATTGCACATCACCGGTGCACAAACTTACATGCAGACAATACATTCATACACATACAGAAATAATAAAATAAAATAAATTAAAAAAAAAAAAAAAGAGGGTGTTGGATTCCCCTGGAGCTGGAGTTAAAATGGTTCTTAGCCACCATGTGGGTGCTGGGAATCGAACCTGGGTCCTCTAAAAGAGCAATCGGTGCTCTTAACCACTGAGCCATCTCTCCAGCCCCTAGTTTTTTTCTAATGTTACGTATCTATGTGCCAAATCTCAAAATAACCTGTAAGAGATAATAAACTTTTAGATGATAAAAAAGATTTACTTAATTTCTTTTGATATGGTACCCAGTAAAATTTGGGTATAATAGGAAGCCTGAAAGAGCTTAAGAAAAAAAAAAAAAAGAGCTGGACATGGTAACATATGCTTATAATCATAGCATTTGGGGTGCAGGAGAATTGTTGAGTTTGAGGCCAATCAGGGCCACACAGCTAGACCTGGTCTCAAACAAAACAACCCCCCCCAAAAAAACCCAAAAACCCAAACAGAAAAAGTGTCATCACATCATAGTACAGCTACTGTTTATAGCTGTGATCTATGACATACAGTCAGTCCTTGACTTAAAATGGTTCAACATGTATATATTTAATTTTATGATGGTGAAAATAATTCATACTTTAAAATTTTTGATCTTTGGAGCTGGCAAGATATTTCAGTGAGTAAAAATGCTTGCTGATAAGCCTCATGCCTAAGATCAATCCCTAGAGCCCACATGGTGGGCTGTCAGCCTTTTTTTTTTGACCCAGGGATCACAAGGTACAAAGGAGGCTACAGCAATGGATTGGAGCTTTTTTTTGTCTTTGAGATAGGGTCTCCCGGCAGCTGGCCTGGAATTCAGAGATCTGCCTGCCTCTCCCTTCCAAGTGCTGGGCTTAAAGGCATGTACCACCACATCAAGTTCTAGTAGTTCTGTAGAAATTTCATGAATCTAACAGTGGGTGGGGGATTCACAAAAGTATAAAATGTAAAGAAAAGAATGAGTAGATACATTCAACAGATTACACCGGGTTCCAAGTCTTCTTGCCTACCCTCTAATTGTTCCTAAGGAAGATTAACTTTCAGCCAAAGTGCTACAGATAACAAAGAGAGTTCATATAAGGTACCTTTGGAAATAACAAGTTGTTTATCAAGCACTGCAGGCATGTCAAAACCCAAAGTCAAACTTAAATCCATAGGGTTGGTAATATGGCTCTGTGGGTAAAGGCTCTTGGTGCCAAACTAACACTGAATTCAATCCTGGGCTTCCGTCAGTCAGAAGGAGAGAACCGGCTCTGCAGATTGTCCTCTGTACTCCACAGGCAGACTGGGGCACGTATGTGCTCTCCCCCACATAAATAAATGGATGTAATTTTTTTTTAATAGTTGAAGCCACGTGAATTAAACCCTAACAATTTAGTGGTAGTTTATTTAAATTCACTGATAACTTCGGTTTTCAGCTCATTGGTTTTGTTAAATTAAAACTGCTCTGGCCTATCTATAAAAAGAGATAAAAAGTAAATCTTTATTTTTTTTTGTGAAAGTTTGAATAGAATGACAAAATTAAATACAAAAATACATTTTAAGTGCAAAGTATCCCTCTCCTGTTGCCAGAAAACAACTAACAAAGAGGAGTTAAGTAATTTTACAGCCATATTTTCTCACTCTCCTTCACTGGGAACACAGTCATTTGCATGGCATAATAAGGTGTAAATTATAAGCATTTTTACATGGCCTGCTGCAAAGAAAAGTCTGCCAGCTTTCAACTATATTGGATAGTGTTCAAATGATTAACTACAGCTTTGGAAAGAAGGGGTGGAAACTTGTTTTGCGTCTCAGTTTGTTGGTTCTCTTACATACAGTCTCTAAAAATCCATTACATCATTATTTGTGGTGAATATGTAAGTAATTATAACAGAGTAATAGATGCTCCCATAGTATACCAGGATACAATTTACCCACGGACTACACTGAATCTTACAGGTACATATTATCCAAATAATGCCTTGAAGCCGGGAGTGGTGGCGTATGCTTTTAATCCTAGCACTCGGGAGGCAGAGGCAGGCGGATCTTTGTGAGTTCAAGGCCAGCCTGGTCTACAAAGTGAGTTCCAGGACAGCTGGGGCTACAGGGAGACCCTGTCTCGAAAAGACCAAAAACAAACAACAAAAAAAAACAAAACAAATAATGCTTTGAAATGGTATCTCCAATGAATATGAATATAATACCAAAATTTGTAGCAATTAGAATTTCAGCACTAATGACAAGTGACATGCATTTTGCTGTTTGTCTATAGAGGATGTCCATAGAACATCTGCTTAGAGCAGGAGTCTCGTTGAAATAAAAAATGGTTTTTGTGTTAAAACAAAATCAGATGTCAGTATTCTACAACAGATAATAAATCAGTGAAATCAAATGAGACATAGCCTCCAAATATGTTTTCATTTTAAAGCTATATAGAGCTCCCTGCCCTTTCCATCATCTAAATTCAGCTCCATAAGGAAAGCTTGTCTTAATAAATTGACAATAACTTACAGAATACTTGAGTCTCCATCACACTGCTGGGGCTTCAGAGACTGGCTTGCAACTACTAAACAATTTAACACTGCCAAAGTTAGAACGTAAAAATCTGTACTCAGTGTTGAGGATGGATATCAACATGAATGAGAAGGTATATTTAGGGTACTCTAATCCAGAGATTGCCTATGGTACTGGAAAGAGTGTGGATTCAATGGTTAATTGCTTACTATAAACTTGAACAAGCTATTATATTTCTCTAAGTCTGTTTTCTTTTTTTTTTTTTTCCTTTTCTTTATTCTTAATTCTTTTTTTTTTTTTTCCCCCAGGGGAAATCGCAGGGGTCAGCACACCCGAAGTGCAACAGATGAGCCTCACCCTGGGAAAACCACCTTTGGGATCATGGTAACTCCCCTGCCAGGTAAGTATTCTAAGTCTGCTTTCTAAGAACAGTGATTTGTTTCTTAATCAGTGTTGCAAGAAATAAATGATTTAATATAAATATATGAAGAGCATAGAAATGTACCAGATTTCCAGGCATCATTGGATGGTTGAACTATAATAAAGCTTATGTTTATTAGTCATTGTTTATTTTTTATTTTTATTTTTAGTCTTTTTGAGACAGGGTCTTCTCTTTAGTCCCAGCTAGCCTGGAGCTCACTCTGTAGACCAGGCTGGCCTTAAACTCACAGAGATGCGCCTGCCTCTGCCTCCCGAGTGCTAAGATTAAAGGGGTACGCAACCACGGCAGTGGTCATTGTTTATTATAGTCAATCTTTCACACAGCAGTACAACAAATGTTGGCTGAATCAACCAATCAACCAATCAATGAGCAAAAGAATGAATGTAGGACAGGAATAAAATGGGAAAATTCCTATAAGAAAGTCAAGAAGTGCCTCAAACTAGAGTAGAGGACTCAGTGATAGGAAAGGTGCTGAGGTGGAAGAAGACTAAAACAGGGGCAGGCAGGAGAAGCCCATCTATAAATTAGTTACTACCAAGCTATGGCAAGTGTTTTAAGAATTCACAGAACACTTCCTACAGGTTCTGGCTCTGAATAAAGCCATAACTTTTCTTGGAATACTTAAATTCTCCCTCTTCAGAACTAAGTATGTTTAACCTTGTAAAATCCTCACACTGAGGAGTTACCAGGATAGACTAGGACTCCTAATATTTCGTTACCACGTTGGAGAAACCATTCCTTTTACATCAGCTCTGCTTCCGCCATCTTCCTCTTCTTTGGAACTCTGCATTCCTTGAATTCTTGGCATCTTTGTCAGTTTAGTTGTTCTCCTGGTTGAGTTTAATCATGTGAAACCCACTTTGTCATCTCTTAATCTACAATCTACATGGGGTTCTAAAAACCCATTCTTAGACATAACTGCAACTTGCCATTCAGAACTGTTGCATGTTTGAAATCTTCAACTATGTTACTTCCCACCCACAAGCTTACAGCCTCAGCTGGCTCAATGCATTACTAGTTCTGCCCCTATAATCTGACTCACCATGGCCTTCAGTCAGTGGATCATTATTTTTTTTTACTTCGTTTTGGGGTCCCTCAGCCTCATTTCCTTTCTGATCAAGACTAGGTAATGATAATCAGATCAGCTACACTCATGCTTATTATCCCTTCTTAGTGGTCAAAGAAACTTTCTAGATCATGCTTTAACCTTCTTCACTTTATTTCAGGATTATTAGGAACTGCCTATTACTCTGTTAAGGAATGTATACTTAATCCTCGAAGGAATGGAATATAATCGAAGAACTACGGATATTCTACTCTACCTAAAACTTGAAGATGGTGGGAATGGGGGAAGTCATATTAAAAAATAAATGGGAACTTAGGATCTAGCAACTTCAGAGAGTGAGGATGCCAGGGTTAGGGATAACCAATCCATGAATGTGCCCTTTGCCTCTATTACCTGCATTCCTAGCTATAGTTTTCAGGAAGGGAAAAAGCACAGGGAGGAAGGAGTTCCCTGGGCTCTAAGCCAGCAGTAGAAGCCAGTTCTCACCTAGCATCTGTATGAGGGGTGGTAAGACTGCTGATCTTTAAACAAAGGGATAGCCAATTGGACATGGCAGATGGTGGCCCCAATGGAAAATAGAAATATAGCTGCAACAGTTACATTCAGAAAGAAAGGCCTAGTAATGACACCAATAGTGTCAGCAAGGCTACCAGATCCATAACTTGTTTTCTTACTTTGACATTTGAGATCAAAGAGTATTTAATATTTGTACTTGTTAAGCAGAGTAGAGAGGTGGACAGAGTAAGTAATACTGAGTGCCATGTTAGTAAGAGTTGATGGTTGAAGCTCACTGTTGTCCCCATTTTCTAGATGAGTAAGCTCTATATGACTTGCTTAAGGTAAAATAACTAATCAGCTATAGATTTGAGACAAAACTCCAAATGTCTTTTTTTTTTTTTTTTTGGTCTTTTTGAGAAAGGGTCTCCCTGTAGCCCCAGCTGTCCTGGAATTCGCTCTGTAGACCAGGCTGGCCTTGAACTCACAAAGATCTGCCTGCCTCTGCCTCCCGAGTGCTAGGATTAAAGGCGTGCGCCACCACGCCCATCTCCAGTTGTCTTTTTTTTAATTTTTTAAAAAATTTTATTTATTTATCTTCTATGTGTATGAATGTACTGTCTGCATGTAGGTCTGTGCACCCGTGTCGTGCAATGCCGCAGAGGTCAGAGGAGGGCGTCGGATTCCCCTGAAACTGGAGTTAAAGATGGTTTTCAGCCGCCATGTGGGTGCTGGGGATTGAACCCGGGTCCTCTGCAAGAGCAGTCGGCGCTCTTAACCACTAGGCTATCTCTCCAGCCCCCAGATGTCTTTTTATAGCATACTGTTTATCACTCTGAATTTGGGTTTAAAGGACCAGGAAACATTAAGTCATAAAGCTATTAAATAGATGCTGTCATTAATTTTTTTTGTTGGTTTGTTTGAGATGGAAGTCTGACTAGGTTACACAGGCTGAACTTGCCTCCTGCCTCAGTCTCCCAAGTAGCTGGGATTACAGGCAGGTGCCATATGAAACATTTTATGTAACTTCAGATATTCTGCAGAGAGCAAAGCATTTTATTGATAAATGTCAAGAATTAAATGCCATCTAAATGATAGAATTGCTGAGCACGGTGGTGCATGCCTCTAATCTCAGCACTCAGGAGGCAGAGGCTAATAGATCTCTGTGAGACCAAGGTCAGACTGGTCTACATAATGAGTTCCAAGCCCACCCAGCTACAGGGAGACCCTGTCTCAAAAAGATTTAAAAAAAAAATCATAGCTGGATGTGGTGGCACATGTCTTTAATCCTAGCACTTGGGAGGCAGAGGCAGGCAGATCTTTGTGAGTTCAAGGCCAGCCTGGTCTACAAAGTGACTTCCAGGACAGTTGGGGCTACAGGGAGACCCTGTCTCGAAAACAAACAAACAAACAAACAAACAAAACAAAACAAAAAAAACATAGAATTAGACACTGGATGTTACTCTTCTTTTTGGCCCCTTATTAGTCAACATATAGCAGCTCTCTCTTAAGAAAACACACCATTATGGGCTGGAGCGATGGCCTAGCGGTTAAGAGCGCCGACCGCTCTTGCAGAGGACCCGGGTTCGATCCCCAGCACCCACATGGCGGCCAAGAGCCGTCTGAAACTCCAATTCCAGGAGACCTCCAGTTCCAGGGGAGTCCGACGCCCTCTTCTGACCTCCGCGGCATTGCACGTCACGGGTGCACAGACTTGCATGTAGACAATACATTCATACACATACGGAAATAAATTAAAAAATTTTTAAAAAAAAAAAAAAAAAAAAAAAAAAAAGAAAACACACCATTAAAAAATTTTTATGCAGCTTGTTTTTGCTGTAATGTACTCAGGCAGGCTAATCTATATCATGTTATTTATATACTATTAACACTAACTCTCAGGCAGAGTAAATTAGTAGCTTAGCCCACCTACTTTTTGTGCTTAATTATACTTGTTTTGTAAGAGGCTGATCTTATATTGTGTTTTCCCAAAAGCTCTGGTGAAGCAAAGACTTCTGATGTACAGTATGTTGAACATAAAGCGCCTTCCCCTTCTTGCTCAACATATAATTGCTGCATTTGTGCATGCTGTGTAAGTTGAAAATAACAATAAAAAGTTAATGAATAAAATAACTACTGGTTGTAATCAATTAGTAATATTGCTAGATTTGAATATGCAATTTATTTCACAGTTGTGAGCAGAATATAGTCAGTACGAGTATGTAATCAAACTACACAGGCTTTCTTAAAATCTCTTTGAAAGTAGCATAGATATTTTTTGAAATTATTTATAAAAGCCTATATTAAGTTCAATTATTCAGCATAATAATTTAAAAAGCACTGTCAATGGGCTGGGGGGATAGCGCAGCCGTTAAAGGCTGAGGATAAGAACCCTGCAAAAAAAAAAAAATCACTGTCAATAACTACTCACAGTTTTTGAGGTATTTTGGTTTTGCTTCAAAAATTATTTTATGTGTATGTTTTATTTTCATGTATTTATGTGTATCAAGTGCATGCCTAGTGCCCTCAGAGGCCAGAGAGGGCACCAGATTCTCTGGAACTGGAGTTACAAACAGTCGTGATCATCACATGGGTGCTAGGAACTAAACTCAGGCCTTTACAAAGGTATCAATTGCTCTTAACTGCTGAGTAATGTCTCCAGTCTGTTTTGACTTTCTGAGATAGGGTCTTGCTACATATAGCTTCAAACTGGCAATTTTTCTTCTTCAGTCTCCTGAATGCTGGGATCATAGGTATGTGCCACCACACTGAGCTTAAGATTCTAAAAGTATGAATAGTTAGATTTCTCAGGGAGGTTTTTACAGCTTTACAACTATGAAATATAATGTTCTTTGTATTTTTAAATTAACTTTAATTGTACAAAACAATATGGATTTTTTTTTTTTTTTTTTTTTGAGACAGGGTCTCCCTTTAGTCCCAGCTGGCCTGGAGCTCACTCTGTAGACCAGGCTAGCCTTGAACTCACAGAGATCCACGTGCCTCTGCCTTCTGAGTGCTGGGATTAAAGGCATGCGCCACCACGCCAGGCAACAATATGGATTATAATTTTTTAAACAATATGGATTATTAAAAAATTATTACAAATACAATGCCCTTGATTATTTCCATATATTTATTCCTACCCATCCCCAGTCCCGCTGTCCCCAACCACTGATACTGATACCACAAGCTTTCTTCTTGACTTTTTTCTATGATCATAAGTAAAACAGCCAATTTAACTGTTTTGTAACTGCTACATATTTCAGTAGTATTTATTTCAGGTTTACATAGTTGAGCCTCTCCTAAATAATATTATCAACATGATCCTAAGGAAGCCTCATTTCTCAAAATGTTTTTTAATTTACTCAGTCTGTATGGCAACTAGTTTAATTTTTTTTGGCTGGAAGAATTCTAATGCATGGAGAGAAGGTGAAAAATAATAATCACAGCCTATTCTTATTATAATTAGAATAAGATGTTACTTAATAACATGCTAAAATGTAAATTATGAACTATAACATTTACAGATGAAACCAAGGCTGATCGCCTAACTCGAAGAATTATAGAAAAAATGACTGGCTTTTCTTCAGTTTTAAAAATATTCTCCACATCTAAAAAGTATTCTATGTAATCTTCTGAATATTGTACCACCACTTCCTCCAACCACAACCTGATTTATAGTCACTTAAAAGAGAAAGTAATGTTAAAATCGGTAAATTTTAAGATGTTTTCTGGATTTGACTTACAGATATGCTTATAAAACATTATTAATATTATTATTATTGCAAGTGTGGGTGTATGAGCATGAAAAGTGTGGGCGCGCATGCTATGGCATGCATGTGGAGGCCAGAAAACAACTCTATAGTAGTAGGTTCTCTCCTGCTACCATTCATTACATGGATTCTGGGGATTGAACTCAGGTTGTCAGGCTTATAAGGAAAGTGCCTTTACTCACTCACTGGACCATCTTGCCTGAATACTTTTTGTGTGTGTGATAAGTTTTTTTTGTTTGTTTGTTTTCGTTTTGTCTTTTTGAGATAGGGTCTCCCTGTATCCCCAGCTGGCCTAGAACTCACTATGTAGACCAGGCTGGCCTTGAACTCACAGAGATCTGCCTGCCTCTGCCTCCTGAGTGCTGGGATTAAAGGCATGTACCACCACTCCCGGCTTAAAATTATTTTATATTTAGTTGGAGTATGTACATGTAAGTACAAATGCTTGGAGATGCCAGAAGAAAGCTCAGATGATCTAGGGCTGGAGTTAGTAGTTGTGAGCCACTCAGCATTAGTGCTGGAAACTTAGTTCAGGTCTTCTGTAACAACAGTACATGTTTTTTTTTGTTTTGTTTTTTTTTTTTTGTGTGTGTGTGACAGGATCTCCCCTTAGTCCCAGCTGGCCTGGAGCTCACTATGTAGACCAGGCTGGCCTTGAACTCACAGAGATCCTGAGTGCTGGAATCAAAGGCATGTGCCATCTTGCCCAGCCTAAGACAGTTCTTAGTCGCCATGTGGGTGCTGGGAATCAAACCTGGGTCCTCTGCAAGAACAGCCAGTGCTCTTAACCGCTGAGCCATCTCTCCAGTCCCCAGAACAGTACATGTTCTTAGCTGCTGAGCTACTGCTCTAACCCCTTGTGATAGGTTCTTGAAGCCCAACAACTGTCTTAGTATATATACTACTAATTCCTAACTTGAATCACTTGAATTACAAACTAGCTGAGTGAAGAATCAGCAGTTGCCAAAAAGTTAATGGTGTCTATTTTAACATGAAGGGTTAAATTTAAGAAAGCTATTTTATAGGCAGGAATGGTAGCACATCCCTGTAATCCCAGCACTCAGAAGCCAGGGACAGGCAGATTTATTTATTTTTTGGTCATTTTGAGGCAGGATCTCCCTGTAGCCCCAGTTGTCCTGGAACTCACTGTGTAGACCAGGCTGACCTTGATCTGCCTGCATCTGCCTCCAGAGTGCTGGGATTACTGGCATGCATCACACAAAGGCACATGCTCTTTTCTTATCAGCATAACAAATAAGTACAGAATATTATTTGTTCTTTGATTTTCTTTTCATGATGCCAAGACTGAATCCAGAGGTCTGTGAGTGCTGTGGGCAGGACGTGGGCTGCAGTGAACACTAGTACATTCACTGTTCTCTTGCTCTGACTGAGGACAATGTGACTGGTTGCTTCAAGCTCTTGCTACTGTTACTTCCTTGTCATGATGGTTATAATCTGCGACTATAGGCTAAAATAAAAATAAACTCTTCCTTTCTTAAGTTGCTTTTGTTGGAGTATTTTATCACAGCAATGGGAAAAGAAACTAAGACACCTAACTTGTTAGGGGTCACACATACACAAAAAAATTAACGATGAAACAAGGATTTGGACTCAAGCAATACATCAATATCCTATATTTCTTTCTTTACTTGGTCCCTTAGTGTGGGAACTCAGAAAGTCACTTTTCAGAACCTGTTTTCTCATTAGTGAAAGTATATTTCTGTTTCACAGAATTCCCAATAGGATCTGAAAGAGAATAACATTCCCAAATTTCTGTAAGATTCTTCTACAAGATGTATCGCTGACAGAGCTTAAATGGTTTCGTAGTCTAATAACTGGGACCAAGTATCTCTTTTTAGAAATTCATGATGCAACCTTACGTTCATAATAACTCCTGAGTATTCTGAAATGAAAATTTTAAAAACTCTGTTTTTACTTAGCATGCAAGCACATGCTTACTGGACTGCAGGACCTTGTACTCAACTGTACATCTAGTTACATCTTTAACTCTGGAAGACAATGTGGCAAATGTCGGTAGGGAAAAAAAACAACCTAGAATTAGACAATAGAATGGATCTGAGTAAGCTGAATATTAGCCAAGTGCTTGAGGTAAAAACTCGACTGTCGCCAGGCGTGGTGGCGCACGCCTTTAATCCTAGCACTTGGGAGGCAGAGGCCGGTGGATCTTTGTGAGTTCAAGGCCAGCCTGGTCTACAGAGTGAGTTCCAGGCCAGCTGGGGCTACAGGGAGACCTTGTCTCAAAAAGACCAAAAAATAAATAGATAAAAAATAAATAAAAAGAAAAACTGGACTGTCTATTCCCTCTGAGTCTCTGTTTTCCTTCTCAAACATTGGCTAGACTACTCCTATAACCCCTTGGCTGGTTCTTTCTCCTGGACTTGAGACAATACTGATTGCTTGATCAATACTGCTGGGGATGAAAAAAAAAAACTGCTGGGGATAGAACCCAGGGCCTGGCACAAGCAGGCAAGTGCTCAACCAGCGCCAGCTCCAGGATTATCTTCTAAGCATGAGCAAATTATGTTCTATAACATGCATGTATTACTGTGGTCCCTGCACTGGTTTACTCCCTCCTCTCTCCTTCTTCCCTCCTTTCCACTTTCTTGCTCTGCCCTCTCTTTTTTCCTTTCCTTTTGTGACATTATTAGGGACTGAACCTAGGGCCCTGTACATGCTCGGCCAGTGTTTTACCACTGAGCTCTATTCACAGTTCTTATTTACTAATATTTATGTAAGGTTTCATTATATATAGATACAAATATATAATTTGTGTGTGTGTGTATATGTATATATATATGCATGCATGTACCATGGCACATGTATAGAAGCCAGAGGACAACTCTGTGGAGTCGGTTTCTTCTTCCATCTTTATGTGGGTTCCAGAGATCAAATTTTGCTCACTGGCCCTCGTTTTTTTTCATTTAATTCTTAAAACCATCTTCTTCAGCCAGTGAGATGCCTAAGCAGGTAAGGGCACTTACTGCCAAGCCTGATGACCTGAGTTCAATCCCCAGGACTCACATGGTAGAAGGAGAGAACCAAATCCCAAAAGTTCTCTTCTGACCTCCACACATATGTCATGGCATGTGTAGTCTCACCCCCAACACCAAATAAATAAATGTAAAAACAAAAACAAAAACAAAAAAACACCTCTGAAGTACATACTAAGGTAGCTACTCAATGGTATAGTCTTTTTCCAGATTCTAAATCTACTTTGCTGTCTTCTGGATGCCTCCACGCTGTTTCTCCAGATACAATCTTAATTCTAAATTTAGGCCCTTCATGGTCTGACTTCAGCTTTTTCTTACCACTGCAGCCCTTCATTTTCATTCCTAGTGTGAGCTTGGTAGGGTTATGGGCTATAAAGGAAGAATCTGTTCCAAGCTTTCTCCTTGGCTTATGGATATCCATTATGAACCCAAAAGGCATTCTCCTTAGATATGTGTCTGTGTCCAGATTTTCCCTTTAAATGACTTTAGTTAGATTAGGGCCTATTCTAATGACTTTATTCTAACTTGACTAACTGTAACTTCTTTTATTGGCTTTATTTTATGTCTGATTGGTCTTCTCTGCTGAAATTACCCCATTATAATGTCTCTGGTCTGTCACTATCTCACTTCCTCTACCTAGAAGCAATCAAACTTTACTGTGCCTCTTACCATAGGCTTTCTTTTTAGTCGACTTTATTATTTTTTTATAGTAACTATATACATTTTAATTTATTTTTAAGGATATATTTGTATTTTAAAAACAGAACATATATATGTTGACTAAACAGCATGCTGAAACCTATAGACTAAATCCACACTCATAAGCTTTTAGGAACCATTTAATGTGCTGACAGTAGAACTGGCCCAGCAGAGCAAGAATAAATAGTAGTGCTTTGGGAAGAGAAGTAGTGATGGACAGGGTAGATAAAGGAGTCTCACTATGGATGCTGTGCAAGCACAACTCCTTCAGAGTGACGTGTGCAAAGTTGCTGGCCCAACCCACCCAGGTAGCCTCTCCATTTGGTTGGCAACTGCTGGGGTAGAACTTGCCATAGTGGGACAGGGGGACTGGAACCAGAGAAAAACTGAAGAAACAGTTTAGACTAGCACGTATGTCCATACACACACATTATCCTCCTCCAAAAGAGATTGCACTATATAATACAGCTGCACAATTAACAAGAAGCTCTCTTTCTCCCTGGTACTCTTTGACAGCAGGTCAGGCCATCTCAAATGCTAGACCACAAGGACATCTGCATCAAGATGAATAACGCAGACAGGCCTCTAGATGACAACAAAGCTATCATAGCTATAGCATTAATTAAATATCTCTACATAAAAAAAGATGTTAATTTCTAATTACAAGGCTACAAGCCAGAATTCATGTCCCATACCCCAAGGTTGGGCACAGTCAATAATTTTTCAGTATAAAGGTAAAATAAAAACTTGATCGTTCTTCATCAAGTAGAAATATGGCGTAGGGAAAGAACTTGGGTACCAGATATTAAAATTTGCACTTAACTGACACAAACTAAGTCTTAAGGTATTTCTGAGTGAAAAATAAAAATAGGCTCCATGGACACACTATACCTACAAAAGACTTTTCATTTGTCACACTCATTCATGTCTAAATTAGGCCCATGGTAGCAGAACCTGTCGAGGGTTTCAAACATGCCTAAACTGAAGAAAAACTATAAAGTCACCCTGTATAATAAGTCCAGTCTAGGCACAGGAAGCCACAGTTGACTGACTGGTCAAGGATTCTCAGGACTGGATGTTGGTTGAATTGAGGACTCGAGAAGTAACATCAGATTTGGAAGCCTTTGAAAGTTCTCGCGCTCAGGATGCTGCCATTGAGCTCCATGTTCTCTTTGTTGGCTCCAAGCCGGGCAGATCGAAGTGTTTTCTTTCCAGAACACAAAGAATTGACAACTGACTTGCTGCCAGAAGGAGGAAGTTTGGAGACAGGGGAACGATACATTGTTCCCCCCAAAAACAGGCCAAATGCTGTTATTGGGCGTCGCATTGGATATGGTGGTAGTGTTCAGCTTGGGCATTTTGCCCGGTGTGATAGGAGTCAGCCCTCGCCGCTTGCTAGGTGTCCGAGGAGTACTGCCATACAGCATCTCTGTCTCTGTCTGCTTCTTGTTTTTTAGTTGTCTTTCCTGCTTGGCTTTTTCTTTCTCCAGCCGATGCAGTTCCCATTGTTCTGTAACATATTCCAAGAATTTCTGCCCATTCACCACAAATGCCATTCACTGCTCTTCTTCCCACTTTTCAATCCGTGCTTTCAACTCTTCTTCCAGCTTAGGGAGTGTTTTCTGGAGTTTTGCTCGCTGCTTTTCTTCTTTTAGAAGATTTCCTCCCCGGTTTGTAAAACGACTTGGATCTGAAGCTTTTCTCTCCGACTCTAGGAAAAGCTTCCAGCTCTCTTCCCACTTTTGGACACCTTCAAATAGTTCCTTGTGAACTTCATAATAGTTTCTTAACCGTACAGTCTCATCATCATGAAGCTGGAGCAGGTTTTCTGTGTAGTCTTTGGTATAGTAAGGGGCAAAAGCCTGTCTCTGCTCCTGGCTATAGAAACACTGGTCCCAGAACTGAGCCAGCTCCACATGAATTGCTTCAATAACTTTCTTTATGTTTTGAATTTTCAGTTCTTCCAACCGATCCACTTCTAATTGCAGCGCATTCTTGACTTTAGCCTTTGACCCAGTCCTAACTGTGGCCATAGAGTCTCTCTCTTCTTCAGGTATTTACAGTCTGTCCCAGAGCTCTCGGATGTGAGCATGGAGCCCCTCGCACTCTCCTTCATTCTGTGCTTTTTTTCACTTCCAGCTGCTGCAGCAATTTCTGTACTGCTGCGATATTCTCCAACGGTAAACAAAAGGCACTTTCATCTTCACACACCACACCTCTTTCAAAGCTCGCATCTGGCGTGTGTTCTAATTCTTCCATACACAGTATGATTTGTCTCTTAATGCTGACAAACTGTTCATGCCTAGATTCCTTTGTTTCCCTCAAAGTTGCCACATGTTGTCTGAAGAGGTTCAGCTGTTCTAAGGTGGGAACAGAGGTGCTGTCAGTGTCATAGTGGGGCACGCAAAGAATTCCACACAGTTCTTGATCTTGTTCCTGAAGTAGCTTAAGTTCTTGCCTTCTTTCCTTTTTCTGCTTTCTCATCGAATCTACTTGACTGCGCAAATCTCTTTCTAGTTGCAAGACAGTTGTTTCTCCTTGTCCCTGAAATTGCTTGACTTGTAACTCACTGCATAGGGTGCTCAGCTCTTTTTGGCAGCTGGATATGCTTTTAAGAAGCCTTTCCCTGAGGCTCTCCTCTTCAGCAATCATCCTATCCACAAGATCCTTGATGTGTTTCTTCACAACTTCAGTTCTTTGTAATCGCTGCTCCTCTAGAATCCCAATTAATTCCCATATTTCCTGAAGGTGAGTCATGGCTTTCTGGAGACATACCATGGACTCCCCTGCCAGCACCTCACTTCTCCTCATGGTGGATGCTCCAAACGTGGCCCCTCATGCGGAACCGAGGACAAGTACCCGCAGACACACAGGCCCTCACTTGAGACTCCGCTCCCTCTTTTTAGTCAACTTTAAAGCTCACTGATAAGTCCTCTAAATGATGTCCCTTTAAAAAATGTATATATATATATATATATATATATATATATATATATTTTTTTTTTTTATATATATCCTTTTTTTTTTCACATAACTCTACTATTCTCAAAAAAAAAAAAAAAAAAAAAGAACAGAACTCTGTTTATACTCTATTTACAGGATCTATAGTACGGTATTCATTACAGTTGGGTTTTCTTTTTATTTTTATTTTTTTTTCCCCCTGAGACAAGATCTCTTTAGAGCCCCCAGCTGGTCTGGAACTGGATAAGCAGACCAGTCTGGCTTCTCTCACAGAGGTCCACCTGTGTCTGCTTCCCATGTGCTAAGATTAAAGGAGTGTGCCTAGCTATTATTTTCTCGAGACAGGGTCTCAGTATGTAGCCCTGGTTAGCTTGGAACTCAGTACGCAGACCAGGCTGGCCTTGAACTTGGCAGCAGTTTTCCTGCTTTTGCTTCCCAATTACTGAGATTATAGGCATGTGCCACTGCACCTGACTGTATTAGAGTTGTTTATGTTTATATATGTATGTGTTCACTAGCTTGATGCTAAAGTCTCTGAGGGCAAATAATATGCACTATTCAATTTATTTATTTATTTAATTATTTATTTAGTTTTTTTGAGACAGGGTCTCCCTGGAGCTCAGGCTGTCCTGGAACTCCCTATGTAGACCAGGCTGGCCTTGAACTCACAAAGATCCGCCTGCCTCTGCCTCCCAAGTGCTAGGATGAAAGGTGTGCGCCACCACGCCTGGCACACTATTCAATTTATACTGCCTGCAACATGCATAGTGCTTGACAGAAAGCACTGATATCTGTTTAATGATCAAAGCAAAACTTTAGGGTATTTGATCCAGCAACACCTGAAAGGTTCAACTGAAGGAGAAGAGCTAGAGACAGAGAGACCAGAAAGACAGCTACTGTTAAATCCAGAAATGAAGTAACAAAGGCCTGAAACAGGGGGTGGAAATGGACAGAAAGAAAAGGAAACCTGCAGAAACATGTGAGTTGGTGGCTTATGGGGCATGGAAAATTATAGGGTGGGAGTTATCACAGATTAAAAAGTTTACCAGAATATGATTAACAGAAAAGTGATAGTATTGATTCAAACAGTAAGGTATATTAAGATAACATGTAATGGTGTTAACAGAATAACTCTAAAATTTAAGTGGTTCAACTCATGGATTTTCCTTTTCATGAATCATGTTAACATGGATGATACTGATGGGCAGGTGGCTTTCTTCCAAAAGTGATTCAAGGATATAGGCGTCTTTCTTCGTGAATGAATCATCTCTGAGATCATCTCTATCTCTATAAGCTATATCATAGTCTAATTTTTCATTTAAATTTTGTGTGGTGTGCATTCATGCGATCAGTGCTTATGTGCCACTGAGCATGTATGGAGAGCAGATGACAACTCTGGCTGGTTCTTTCTCTCTTTCCATCATGTGAGTTCTGAGTTTCAGGCTCAGGTCACCAGGCTTGGCAGCAAGAACCTTTATTGCTGATCCATCTTGCCAACCCAAAACTTTTTTTATTTTTATTTTTTTGTTCTTTTTGAGACAGGGCTCCATGTAGCCCCAGATGGCCTGGAACTCTCTATGCAGAACAGGCTGGCCTTGAACTCACAATGCAGACCAGGCCTGCCTTGAACTTACAGAGATCTGCCCACCTCTGACTCCCAAGTGCTGGGATTAAAGGCGTGCAAGCCTGGCTCCTAAACTCCATTTTTAAAAGTCTGTAATATATTTTAATCTGTCTTTGAATTAAAGAATGACAAAGAGCTGAACAGTAATTCCACAATCCAGAGGGCAATGCTTAAAGACTTACCATGGGTGTATCCCACTGACCATGTCAAAGTTCTGAGAGGAAGTATTCTTGGTGCTGGGCCCCGCGGCTTTAGAAATGAGCAGCACCACCAAGCCCCTCAACTGGAGATTATGTCGGCTGTCATGCACAAGGCCCCTGCCAACAAGAGAGAAGGGTATTAACATATTTGGTGAGGACTGGGCAGATGTAGCTGGAAAACTGCTATTAAGAATACCTAAATTTCTAAGACTGGACATTGGGACCTAAAAAAGAATAGGATGGCAGGAAGAAAGAATTAACATGGGGAGGGAGGGAGGGAGTTCACAAGACGAATAGAGAGACTCAAGACTGGTTTTTAAAAGGAATACATTCTTGGGATAGGATTATAGAGAACAATTTGCCTAGCACATATAAGGTAATATACTTTCTAAAGTGGGCCTTGGTGATCTGGCTCCCTGCTCTTTCTGGGTCTTCCCACTGGCTACATCCTACCTTGCCTTTTTTGTTTGTTTTTGAGACAGGGTCTCCGTTTAGTACCAGCTGGCCTGGAACTCACTGTATAAACCAGGCTGCCTTGAACTCACAGAGATCCATCTGCCTCTGCCTCCCAAGTGCTGGAATTAAAGGCATGCACCACCACACCTGGCCCTTCTTTGTTGTTGTTGTTGTGTTTTTTTTTCCTTTAAAAATGATGCTGGCAGCCAGGTGTTATGGTGCATGCCTTTAACTCCAGCACTCAGGAGGCAGAGGACCTTCTCATGAGGACCTTCTCATAAGTGCAATGGCACACATTCACAAATAAGCATGTGCATGTTCACGTGCATGTGTGTACACACACCAAATGTAAAAAAAAAACAAAAAACGGGCTGGAGAGATGGCCTAGCGGGTAAGAGCGCCGACCGCTCTTGCAGAGGACCCAGGTTCGATCCCCAGCACCCACATGATGGCCAAGAACCGTCGCCAATTCCAGGAGAACTCCAGTTCCAGGGGAATCCGACGCCCTCTTCTGACCTCCGCGGCATTGCACGACATGGGTGCACAGACCTGCATGCAGACAGTACATTCCTACACATACAGAAAAAAAAAACAAAAAAACAAAAAAAAAACAAAAAACAAAAAAAACAAACAAAAACAGCTGGGTGTGGTGGCACACACCTTTAATCCTAGCACTTGGGAGGCAGAGGCAGGTAGATCTCTCTGAGTTCAAAGTCAGCCTGGTCTACAAAGTGAGTTCCAGGACAGCTGGGTCTGCAGGGGGACACTGTTTCAAAAGGACAAACAACAACAACAACAACAAAAACACAACAAAAAAACCCACTTTAGTGGGGTTGGAGAGATGGCTCAATGGTTAAGAGCACTGGTTCCTCTGCAGAGGACCCAGGTTTGGTTCCCAGCACCTAACGTTGGCTAACAACCATCCAAAACTCCAGTTCCAGGGGATCTGACAACCTTTTCTGACATTCGTAGGCACTGCATGACCCAGGTGTACCTACCTACATGCAAGCAATACACTCATACACATAAAATAAAAATACTTTAATATGATAGTATTTTATTGAATTAAGATTTTATAGTTTTGTGCAAAAATTGTAAACATTTTTTGTAAAAAAAAATTGTAAAAAAAAAATTGAGCTCCATACAATGATTGGAAAGAAAATGAATGAAGGTGTAATGCTGCAGAACCATAGGGTAGGAAATGATCCAGAAGCTACATTTTGTTATTGTATTGGAATCTCTATTTGAATTTAAATAATTAAACAGTAAAAATTTGGTGTAGGCGTGTTGTAATAAAAAAGTCGACAAGTGGAAAAGACCACGCACTAAACCATGTGGAAAAGAATAATTTATTTCTGATTATTTTATGATTATATTTTTTGATACATGTGTATGAGTAGTAATGTCTCAATGATAGATTGTGATTCACCCCTGTCCGGGCAATGCCGCGGAGGTCCAGAAAGGGGTCTCGGATTCCCCTGGACGGGATTTCTACCTGGAATTTTGAGTTCAGGGACGGTCTCTCTATGGCCCCATGTGGGTGCTGGGGGTCGAAATCGGGTCGACTATCGGCGAAGAGCAACATCAGGTGCGCGAACCGCTAGGCCTCTCTCGCCAGCCCTAAAAAAACCATGGTGGGATTTTTTAAAGGAGGGTTGAATTTAATTACAACACCAGGCAAACACTCAACTCAGGAGGAGTGTAGCAACTGAGGAGTGGTTTACACAACCTTTTATAAGTACAACAGCAAATCAGAGTCTAGCATCACAAAGTTACCAACCAAGCACACCACACCACAATTAAAGTTACCAATCAAGGGGTAACACGCAAAGCAAGCAAACTTAACATTCCTAGAATGACTAAGGAGAACAAATGGTCTTCATGGTGATCGTATGAAACACTAGCCCTGATTTTTATATAATCCCTTTATCTCAGCACTAAAGAGAACAATCATTGGGTCTTAGGATCCAGGGCTCACTGTATTGGGACACTAAGGTCATGCTCTCTGCTTCCTGGGTGTCAACCTCAGCCATCTCATTTACTTTAGCCATGCCAACCAGAGGCAATGATAATTCTATATTCCACTTCCAGTAGCTTATAGTTCTAGTGTGTCTCGAACATAGTAAGTTTATATAAGATCCTTAATCCAGAGTGGTGGCGGTCCGGCGGACTGGAGAGATGCTCACAAGTTGAACACTCTGGCGCAATGCTCACTGGCAGAAACCGGGGTTTGATTTCACACCAGCCCATAACTCCGAATATCCAAGGGAAGACAACCATCTTCTTCTGACCAGATCTACAAATTAGGCAGTGTACACCCCATGCATGGAACACACGTGCAGGGCAGATACAACGACCATAGGCATCAAAATACAAAAATGAGAAGACAATAAAAAATGAAAAGGAGTGGGTAGCGGGGGCCGGCTGGGCGCAGGGCGGTAGGGTTCTGGAAACCAACCCACGGATATCGAGAGCACTGGTCGTGTGCGCCCAAACAGTCAAGTGACGCGTGAAGTAACAAAGGGGGTGGGGAGAAATATACTGTAATAGAAAATGTGGGGTCCCGGGGGAGCGGGAAAGGGCTCATGGGGAAGAGCAACGGATGGCCCGGACAACAACGGCCTCGGTGCCCAGACCCATAGTCAGGGACATTAACCGGGACTGGCATAAATTCCAGGGGAATACGGGCGCCAAAAAGCTTCTGCCCGCAGAACAGCTACAAACAATGCATGTTGTACACATACATGCAGGCAGCAAAACGCTAATGACAGCCCCAACATAACCCTGCTTTACAGTTTGCCTGCTTAAAATATACATAACCAGTAGTTGGCTAGCCAATTTCTCACTGGTTTTTGGAAAGAGATAGGGGGGGAGTAGCATAGTCCTTAAAGTCCACAGCGCTCCTCTATTCCAGAGTTTTGCAAAGGCCAATGCCCATCCGGCCCGAAGTGGATCCAGGCATCCCCAGATCTGATGATCGGGCTTGTGGTGGTTTGTGTTTAGTTCTGGCGATTTTTGGAGTGTTAAGACTAAGGGTTCTCACTCGGTACCGTAGAATACTGTGTATTCCAGATGGCCCGAACCAAAGTCCGGTAGTTACCTCCCCAGTGAGCGGGGATTACTAGTGTTCCCCCGACTATTGCCCACCTAACGCAAGAAATGTGCTGCCTTAGCGTGTACTCTTTCAAAATACGATGTAGGCCTGGCCAGAGATGTAAACGTGTCGGCAAGACCGAAATGTAGTCAAGAAAATAATTAACATCTGAAATAATCCAATTGTTGACACGGAGCACAACCGGCACGCATAAAATCCCTCTAACAAAAACACAGATGTAGCTAAGTCCAACACAGTAAACCATCACAGACTTTGCGTGATAAGGAATCTGATTAAGGAGGCCTGCAGGAGATAGACCAGCGGGGAACCACTTAAACAATGTAAATTTTGAGGACCTGAATTAAGGCCCGAGAACACCATAGAAAGAGAGAAAGAAGAGAACGGACTGCCACAGAGTTGTTTTCGCTGACCACAGAGTGCCCAGCATCATCCATATACGCTCGCCACACAACATCATAAACACCACAGAATAGTAATAATAAGTTTGAGCAAGAAGCTGTCATGGTAAATGGTACAACCACGACTTGGCTCAATGTTAATGGGTTTGAGAACAGAGGGCTCCCTAATAGTACCACTGGCCGGAAAGCATACACACTCCGGACCCAGGCTGGCCTTGGAACGCACAGAGCCACCTGGCTTGCGGCCCGCCAGTTCGAGATAAGGCATGCACCAGCAACTGCCAGCTGTAAAGGGGGTGCTTAGCCACCAGTTAGGGGCTTCGAAGCGAACCCGAGGTCCTCTGCAAGAGCAGCCAGGCGCTCTTAACCACGGACCACTCTCCAGCCCCCAGATTGCTTGTTATCCCTCCGAGTCTGAAGGTGAGCTGGACCTGGAGATGAGGTGGGAGGTTTTGTGATTGCCATAATGTTGGAGAAGAATGGTGAGCTGAGGCACTTGGTCACACTGCCTTTGGAGTAAGAAGGCAATAGGAACCCAACGAATAGAGGCACAGGGCCTCTCATCACCAGAGGCTCATAATTTCTTCCATGACTGTGTTCCTTCTCCCTAGATGTAGGCCTGAGACTGGGTTAACATAGATGTCCAGGAACTGCTGTGGATACGTGTCACCAAGAAACACATGGCATGACCCCAAAAACTGTCAACTCACTGGCCATGATTGGGGCAATGCCTAAAATAGCAGCTACTCCTCCCAGCCTCCTCCTCTCAAGCACGCCAACCCGTGCTTGGATTATGGACTTTTAAAACGTTCAACAGCGCATGGTCTGACAGCTGCACCGTTTACATTCACAGTTCTCGAACCCTTTTCCCTCCTTTCCTGGAAGGGGCTAAGCAAGCAGCCTGTAAGAGGATGCCAGCAGAAGTCCGAGGTAACCCCACTTGGGCCTCGTCCCCCTCCTGTGAACTACATTCCAGCTCCAGTAGTCCTTCCTCCTGTGATCACATCCCAGCTTGAACAGCCCTTCTTTCTCGAGGCTAACAGCTTCATCTTCCCAAAGTCAACATCATTAATACCATCCCTGCATGTCCTAGTTTAACCATTGACACTACCTGGCCAGCCTGGACCCCAGGCTTCATAGAAACATCACCCTGTGATGAACCGCTTGCCTACATGATGGACAGCCCTTTCTCGGTATTCCTAAAATAACACACTGTTCCTCAACCATCGGCTGCTTCCTCGGGTCTTGTTTAATTCCTACAGCCGGGACTCAGAGTCGCAAGAGGCAGTTCAAAGCAGTCCGTTTTGGTGGCATGATCAGAGTGGGTTGCTTCTGCCTCAAATCTCAGTTCCTAACCCTTGAGTGGTGACAAACTCCTGACAGAATATCCTTTTATGAGTTATATCGGCAAGCAAAATTGGCGGAATTGGGAGGAAACTCGGAAAGGACAAAGGGATAGGGGTGAGAGTTCCTACAGAGAAACCGTGGCGGTTCTAATAGATTTTTGCGGAGAAATTAGGTATTTCACTGGCATTGGCGCCGTCTTTGGTAATGGCGCAACACATCACCTACTCACCTAGGAATACATATGCCTGTTGCGGGTGAAAGGAGGCAGTTCTACAGCCTCAAAGAGGCCAGGTCTGGGACTAAAGCTACACGGAGCTTCTTGCTTCTCTGTCACTAGGTGGCGGTAAAGGCCTCAGGTGTTTTTGGTTTCTGTCTTCGCTGTCTTTCTTCCAGTTTCCACATATTCAATCTGAGTCTAGAATGCGTTGTAAGAAAGACAAATGGACAGAAATCTTATGACTAAATGCTTTTTAATTACCCATGCTAGACTCAATTTACTAGTCTACCCAAAAAAGATAATGAATGGGTGGTTATTCTGAGATATCAATATCATAAATCAACAGATGCTGAAAGACAAGAGTCACACCTAACTGAAACCAGGGAGATTGGTGGAAGGAAGCTTGCATTGTGTGCCCTGAGTATTCGAAGATAGCGAGGAAAACAAGATAATAAGTGGATTCTACTTGTACTGGCCCCACCTGAAGCCATGAGAAACCAGGTGTGGAATGAAATTTGTGATGAGGCCTGACTGCAAGCACAAGTTCCAGATAGAGTCTAGCGCCAGGCCAGAGAGCCTGCTGAAGAGGAGCATGGGAAAAGCAAGCCGCTGAGTTCAAGACCTCAAGGCGTAAAATTAACAAATTCAAAGACAGGTGATGGGCGATGCACGTTAATCCCAAGACTGGTAGCAGAGTCCGGAATCGCAGGGAGTTCAGGGCAGAAACCTGGTCTACACTAATTGACTCGCAGGACACTGGAGCGACAGAGGGAAGACCCTGTCTCGAAAAGACCAAAAAAAAAGGTATTATTATAAAGCAGTCCAGACATTTAATTCAGGATAACTGGGAAGGGTAGCAAGTAGTAATGCTGTACGAGAAGCGAGCCAGGGCTCCGCTCCCATTACCATCACCAAGGACACTGCCCTCATCTGCTTGGTCAAGGCTGCCTTGTAAGTACATTCAAATTCCATTTCAAGGGAAAAGAGAGCCAGTGCAGGACAAGGCACTCCTATTATTTGAGGGGGACCTGGAAGCTTTACTTAGCATTTCTAAGCATCTTACCAGCCTGAACATAGTCCTGTGGCCACACATAGCTGCAAGGGTGGCTGGCAGGTGTACCAGCCGTAAAAAATCACTACCTACTTAAGACGAAAGGAGATGTTTGCTCCAGGGGACCAGCAGCATCTACTATGGTGGCCTTCCCGCCTCCCCTCAGCATATCTCCTCCTCCTATGGGGATTTGGATCTGGGGCTAACTACAAATCTTTGCCAGGATGCATTTGGGGCTTGTAAGGTGATGGTGCTCCCCACCAAGAATGAAAGCCGAGGCCCGAAGTTCTATCGGAGCAAAGTTTAATTCAGGGTATCTGGGGCTAGGCTCAGGAGAGAGGTAGAGCCAAGCACATAATGTCGGCTGGCTTGGAATTTTAAGGGATAGGGTGGGGGAAGGGGATTCAGTGAGAGTGGGGGTGGGTAGCACACTCTGCAGGAGTTCTGGAGTCTGGCTTTCAAAAAGGCGGAGGATTCTTGAGTATGCCGTGATGGTCCGTTTTCCCATAGCCGAAGGCTGGCCTTGTAGAGCAGGTTCTTGGGCAAGGCCGATCTTAGGTGTCTCTGCATACCAATGGGCTTCTGGATCATCAACCGGACAGTCTTAGTGCCAGTAGACCACGTGGATGGAGACTGATGGTGAGACGATTTCTTTAACCTGGAAAGGAAAAAATCTGGGGCCCAGAGAGGGATTTCTGGGTATTTAGGCATGCTCAAATCTGGCAGTTTTCTGAAGAAGCACCTTTGATGTATGGGGCCTTCCCCCCCCCCCAGCATTGTGAGAAATCCTGGCTTGGCTATTACTGGAGATCACTCATACCTGCTCTTTGTACCAAGAGCACAATACTGT
This sequence comes from Rhizomys pruinosus, assembly GCA_009823505.1. Lineage (NCBI taxonomy): Eukaryota > Metazoa > Chordata > Mammalia > Rodentia > Spalacidae > Rhizomys > Rhizomys pruinosus. The sequence goes on along the minus strand of VZQC01011226.1, from coordinate 1,603,051 downwards.
TTTTTCCTGTAATGGGTGTGCCCCTTATAGGCCCCTGGCACCTGCAGACAAATCTGTTCCTCTTTAAAAGATTAGAAAGCGTTCACAGCAGAGGTTTCAGATGTGCCACATTGCACGTAGTTAGACTAGACACCCCAGTGGTGTGAGGAGAATCTCCTCAGTGTTGACCATAGGCTCAGTTCTTCCATTTACCACCTCTAAGTCCGTGGACAAGTCGTTTCATTTACCAACCTGGACTTCTCTTTTCTGATCTAAATGAATGGGGAGCAAAAAGTGTTTTCCATAAGGCTCGTTCCGATGCCAGTTCCTACGTCTATTGGGATGGAACAAGAAACAAATAAGTGGGCGTGCCTACCTGGTTCCTGACACACAAACAGCTAGTAAGAAAAGATCTCTGGAAGTGGTAGAGATTATCACTCTGTAACTAATGAGATGAGGGAAGGAATAGCGGTACAGCTATGGGACTGAGAATGAACTGAAAAAACCAAGACAGACAGGAAAGTGTGAATTCCAGCGTAGGCGGGTTGGGGGGACTGGCGACCGGGTGGGGGCTGGGGGGTGTGTGTGTTGGGTTGTGGTGGTTTGTTGTGTGGTGGTTGGCCCCCAACCCTCGACTTGCCAGAGAAGGGAGGGGGGACGGGAGCGGTGAGCGAATCAAACAGCGGCTAATGGAGGTCTATTAAAAGTCATCTAATAGAAGGGCTGAAGAGCGATAAAGTGTGTGAATAGACAGGAATTAGAGGTGATGTGGGAAAGTGGGACTGTCCAAAGAACAGCAAGAAACAACCCCTCAGCCAGACACCCACCTTTGGGCGTAGTTTGGGGAAGTTGTATCGTGTATACAAACTATAACTAGTAAGTAAGCCACTGTATTCTCGCTATATCTTTTACTGTGTGCTATGCGATCACAGATCTTCTGAACTGCAACTAGTATACGACGCCTAATGTCTTGTCCTCTTCTAGAGTTAGCAGAAGAGCTTGTCTCTCTCTGTAGTTTGGAGCGTAGTGAGTTAAGAGTTTCCGAACGATCCAAGGGAATTAGGTCCCAGTAGAACACAGAGGCTGGAAGGGTGGCCCAGAAGCAGGAGGAAAGGCTAAGTACTCACATCTTCAAGACAGGCACAGGCGCAGAACCGGTGAACTAGAAGATACCCACACGCTGGGAGGAGAATGGCCTACAGCGTGTAAACGAAGCACACGACTAGCTACTGCAAGAGACCCAGATAATCTATCCCAGCAACACCACAACATTGCCGGCTGAAACCATACTGAAACATCGCAATTCCAGAGAATCTCCAGTCGCAGGGGAATCCGAGACCCTCTTGCCTCTCTCTGCGTCTGGCTCTTGGGGCAGGTCCGCATGCAGGCTGCGGAACGACACGGGCTCCAACACAAACATTCGCATGCAGACATAAACAGTATATTCCATACACATACAAAAATAAATTAAAAAAAAAGAAAAATAATCCAAAGCTTAACAAGCTATCTCAGAGTCCCCACACGACCGCCCAGTGTATTTGTCTTCCTGGCAAAGCAAGTCCACACCTATAAAAGCCAGCCCCAACATCAACCTTCCAAACTGGGACAAAATTGTCCAAATGCTCTCGGAAAATATGGGGGAGCAGGCAACCACCACAACACACCCAGACCACCACACGCAAAACAGAGAAACAAAAGGCAGGTACCACCCGGAAAAGCCCCACAAACGGACCAGCGCAAAGAAGGACAAGGCAACCAAACGCGCAAAACAGCAAAAGACAAACGCGGAACGAAGGAAGACGCCGAGAAAAGCAAAAACAAAGGACAGCACGCCAAAGCAAAAACAAAGACAAAGCCGAGCCCAAAAAGAAAAAGGAAAACAGAAAAAGACCAACCCAACAAAACGAAAAACACAGAGCAAACACACAAAAAAGCCAACGACACAGCACAAACGGCGGAAGACGGGGAGACAGTGGCTCTCGAGGAGGCGGGGAGAGAGCACCGGGAAAGACGGCGCAAAAACAACACACGGGGTGCCCAAACGGGGGTGTGGTGGGGGGGGTGGGGGGGGTGAAAGGTAAAAAACAACAAACCAAAAAACAAACCCCCAACAAAAACAAACAAAAAACACAAAACAACAAAAAAACACCAAAAAAAAAAAAAAAAAAAAAAAAAAAAAAAAAAAAAAAAAAAAAAAAAAAGCAAAAAAAAAAAACAAAAAACCCAAAAACCAAAAAAAAAAAAAAAAAAAAAAAACCCACCAACAAAAAAAAAAAAACCAACAACAAACCACACCAGAAACAAACAAAAAAAAAAACAAAAACAAAAAAAACAACAAAAAACCACCCAAAAAACAAAACCAAAAAAAAAACCCACCAACAACAAAACAAACCCACCACAAACAAAAAAACCAAAAACCACAAACCAAAAAAAAAACACCAACCAAAACCACCACCCAAACAAAACCAAAAAACAAAAAAAAACCAACAAAAAAAACCCAAAAACAAAACCAAAACACAACAAAACAACAAAAAACCACAACAAACACACACAACAACACAAACCAAACAACAAAACAAACCAAAAAACAAAAAAAACAAAAAAACACCACACAAAAAAACACCCCAACACAAACACAAAAAAAACACCACACAAACCAAACACCAAAAAAAAAAAAACCACAACCCACCAAAAAAAAAAAAAAAAAAAACAAAAGCAAAAAAAACAAAAAACAAAACACAAACCAAAAAACAACAAAAAAAACACACCCACAAAAAACAAAACCAAACCCACCAAAAAAAACAAAAACAAAAAAACCAACACACAACCCAACAAAAAACACAACACCCAACACACAACCCAAAAACCACACCACCACAAAAAAAAAAAAAAAAAAAAAAAAAAAAACCCCCCAACAAAAAAAACAAAAAAACAAAACAAAAAAAAAAAAAAACCAAACCAAACCAAAAAACAAAACCACAAAACCCCATACCACCAAACCACCCAACCACAACCCCCCCCCCAAAAAAAACACACCACACACACACAAAAAACAAAACAAAAAAAAAAAAACAAAACAAACAAAAAACCCCAACCAACCAACAACCACAAAAAAACAAAACCACCACACAACAAAAAAAACCCAAAAAACCCACACAAACACCAAAACAAACACCAAAACCAACAAAACAAAACAAAAAAAAACACAAAACCAAAAACCACCCAAAAACACCCCGACAACAAAAAAACCACAAACAAACAAAACCCCAAAACACCACACCCACCACACAACCCAAAAACCCCCCACAAAAAACAAAAAACACCCAAACAAAAAAAACACACAAACCACCAAACAAAAAAAAAACCAAACCACACCCACCCACGAAAACAACAAAAACACAACAACCCACCCACAAAAAACCCCAACCCCAAACACACAAACACACAAAAAACAAACCACCCAAACCCACCACCACCAACACCCAAACACACAAACAAACCCACACACACACCCACAAAAAAACCAACAAAAAAAAAACAAAAAAAAACCCCAACCCCCACCCCAACACCCCCACACACACAAAAAAAAAAAAAAAAAAAAAAAAAACCACCAAAACCCCCCCAACAGAAAAAAAAAAAAAACCCCACCCAACAAAAAAAAAAAACCAAAAGAAAAAACAACCAAAAACAACCAAACAAACCACAACCAAAACAAAACCACACAAAAAACACCACAAAACAACACCAAAAAAAAAAAAAAAAAAAAAACCAAAAAAAACAAACAAAAAAACAAAAAACAAAAAAAACAAAACAAAAAAAAACACCCACAAAAAAACAAACACAAAACCCAACCCCACACACCACCCACACACCACCACACAAAACAACACGAACAAAAAAACCAACAAAGACACCCCAACACCCCAACCACCCAACACACACCACCCCCACCCCAAACCCAAAAACAAAAAAACACAAACAAACAAACACACACCAAAACAAGAAAAAAACCAACAAACACACCCAAAAAAACAACACCAAAACCACAAACAAAAACACACAAAAAAAAAAAAACAAAACAAAAAAAACCAAAAAAACACAAAAAACAAAAACAAAAAAAAAACAAAAAAACAACAAACACAAAACCCAACACAAAAACCACACCAAAAAACCCAAAAAACACAAAAAACCAAAAAAAACCAACACCACCACAACCACACCAAAACCAAACCAAACCCAAACAAACCAACAAAACCAAAACAACCAAACCAACAAACACCAAAAACCCAACAACACCCCACAAAACACAACAACACACACACACCACAACACAAACAAAAAACCAAACCAAACCAAACCCCACCAACAACCCAAAAAACCAAACAAAAAACAACAAAAACAAAAAAAACACCCCCAACAAAAAAAACCCACCCAAAAAAAAAAAAGTAAAAATCAGAAAACACAACCCAAACAAAAACCCCAAACACCCCAAAACAACCAAAACCACAACAAACAACACCCCCCAAAACAAAACAAAAAAAAAAAAAAAAAAAAAAAAAAAACAAAAAAAAAAAAAACAAACAAAAAAAACACCCCCAAACACACCCACAAACACAAGCACAACAACAAAACCCAACAAACCCAAAAAAAAACAAACACAAACCCCCACCAAACAACAACCCACCCAAAAACCACCAACAAAAACACACCACACACCCCCCAAAAAAAACAAAAAAAAAAAAAAAACAAAAAAAAAAACACCACAAACCCACAACCAAACAAAACCACCCAAACAAAAAACCCAAAAACAAAAAACCAACCCAAACACCCACCACACAAAACAAAAACACAAAACCACAACCCCACCAACACCACCCCAAAACAAAAACAAAAACAAACCCAAACAAACAAAAAAACAAAAAAAAAAACAAAAAAACAAAAAAAAAAAACCAAACCAACAAAAAAAAAAAAAAAAAAACAAAAAAACCACAAAAAAAAAGACAACAACAAAACCACCCCCCCACCCAACCAAAAAAACCAAACCAACACACAAACCCCCAACCACAAAAAAAACAAAAACCACCCCACCCAACCCCAACCAAAAAAAAAACAAAAACAACAAAAAAAAAAAAAAAAAAAAACAAACACAACAAAAAAAAAAACAAAAACAAAAAACAAAAAAAAAAAAAAAAAAAAAAAAAAAAAACAAAAAACACACAAAAAAAAACAAACAACACCAAACACACCCCACAAAAACAACACACCAAAAAAAAAAAAAAGCAACCAAACCAACCACACAACCCAAACCCAAAACAACAAAACCAGCAACCACACAAAACAAAAACAAAAACCCCCACCAAAAACCGAACCAACAACACCAAACCAACACACCACCAACAAAACCCAACAAACCAACACCAAAAAAAAAAAAAAAAAACCACAAAAAACACCACAAAACAAAAAAAAAACCAAAAAAAAAAACACCAAAAAACACACAACCCCAAACCCACAAACCACACCCACACAAAACAACCAAAACCACCAACCAACCCAGAAACACCCCCACCCACCAACACAAAAAAAAAAAAAACCCCACAACCAAACAACAAAAAAAAAAAAAAAAAAAAAACAAAACAAAAAAAAAAAAAAAACACAACAAAAAAACACAAAAAAAAAAACACAACCAACAAAAAAAAACACAAAACAAAAAAACAAAAAAACCACACAAAAAAAAAAAAAAAAAAAAAAAAAAAAAAAAAAAAAAAAAAAAAAAAAAAAAAAAAAAAAAAAAAAAAAAAAAAAAAAAAATTAAAAAAAAAAGACTGACTTAAAAAATCAAGTGAGCATTCAAAAAAACATACCTTCTGATCCTTCATGTTTACATAGTTAACAACCCAGAGGACAGATTAACAGTTTGAGTAAATTATGTTTCCCAAACATCATTTCTTTAACCTCACTTCATCAACACCCTTAAAAACAGGTCTGAGATAAAACCTACAGCTGAAAATTTAGCTCACAACCAAAAAGAACATGAAGTTTTGCTTCTGAGCATAACAACTTGGATTCTAACACAGATGACTAATCTGTTCCCTATAATCCAGGTCATCCTTCATTTGGAACTTGGAGGGATACTGGCAAGCTGAGGCATATCCAGAAGACAGTGAAATTGTAGAGGGATTGCAAGAGTTTTGGGATTTGGAGCATTTCTATTTAAGATTAGGGATGCTCAACCAGTTTAACATCCATGCAAATACTCCCAAATTCAAAAAACCTTGAAATCTGAAATACTTCTAGACCCAAGCATTTTAGATACATGACACTCAACTTGTAACTACCAAATGTGTGGACATGAGCTAGGAGAACAGAATGTTGGTGTTTTCAATTTTATTCAGTCAAAACTTCAGTGAATGCTCACTACATGTCAGACAGGGACTCATGGGGGACATGAGATTGATGAGATTTGCTTTTCTTCTTTTTTTTTTGAGAAAAGGTTTCCTTGTAGCCCAAGTTGGCCTGGACTTGCTGTGTACATCATCAGGCTGTCATTGATCACACAAAGATCCACCTCCTTTTGCCTCCGAACTACAGGGATTAAAAGTGTGTGCCATCATGCGTGGCTAGATTCATCCTTTCTTATTTCACCCCAATTAAAAACAATCACAGTCAAATGTGGCCTGAGCTGCTTTAGGGACCAAATGAGAGCTGTGAAAACCCAGAGAAGACCTAGCAACATAACTCACTGAGGCCTCAAAAAGATACCAAGTTAAAGAATGAGGAAGAAGTATCTGGGGGCCCGAAGATGGCTAAGGTGTGAAAGAGAACACAGCTTCTTTTTTTTTTTTCTGTGAGGTTTTTTTATTTTCCTTTAAATATTTTTTTCCTCTTTTATTTGTTTATTTTTTAAGGGATTCTACATTATAAAAACACAGTTGTTTTCAGATAACATTGATGTTACTCAGTTTGCCATACAATTAGGTAATTGGTGCATTTTTTTGAAGTGAGCCAAATTAATAAGCATAAGCAATGAATGTAAGTAACATTCATGTAAAACCAATTTGCAAGTATCTATGTCCAAATTTTGAACAACCCAAGGTTCCCATAGTCCAGTTGGAGATGCTTGTATGCACAGGCATGTTGATCAATTAGGCGTCCAGACTATATTGCTGGTAAGTCCTCAATGTCTCACCCCTATCTCTCCCTATCCCTTATATCTCACACCTCCTCTCAACAATTGTTCCCTAGGCTTCCAGAGAAAGTGGCACAAGTGGTGAGAAGCAAAACAGTCATTTTCTCTGGAGATGTCATTTTGGACTTGTAGTCCTGTCAGCGTTGTTTCCCTCGTGGGGTTGACGGACTTTCCAGTGATCCCTTTTTTAGTCTACTTACTAGCACAAGCATTGGGTGCCCGAAAGGCATTTAAGTGTAGTGACTATCATTGATGGCATAGCAAGCTATGTGAGATAGACCAGATGTTTGGATGGTTGTAATCATGACACAACTGCTGGTTTTTCTACAAGGTGTGCAAAGTTCTTATTGTGGCATGTAATATCTAACATCTCCTAACCACTCGTGTAGGGACATGTAGCTCTCTGTGGCATCTAGCGATGAGTCTATTCCTCCAAGAGAGAAGTTAATAGCCAATTAGATTGGGATATTATAGAAAATGGCTGCCACTGTTGCACAGTATCTCTATGCAGTTGAGGTGTAGCTGATACCTGACAAGAGGAGTCTGCTTGGTTCAGAGGACCAATATCTTTTGCTGTTTGCTTAGTGGGCCTTTGGTTGCTCTCTGGCATTTCAGAGGCACAGTTGACGTAGAGTGACGTCTCAAAACATTTTTATGCTTCACCCAGGTCTTCGAACAACAGGGACTTACTGCCTTTCTCCTTGCAAATATATCCCACTTAAGAACAAAGGCCTTTATAATTTTGAGGGGGGTTTGAATATCCTCCTAGCCATACATCTCCTAGGCAGAATAATTACATTGAATGATGTCAGAGCTTTCCTGTAGCTAATAGTATTTTCTTAATTACACAGCTCTATAAAACTTTACTGTGGCTGAGAGATGGCCTTAGCGTTTAGGCGGTGCCGACCGCTCTTGCGCGAGGACCCAGGTTCAATACCCCAGCACCACATGGTGGCCAAGGTAACCGTCCGACAACTCCAACATTCCAGGAGAAAACTATCCAGTCAGGGAATCCAGACCTCTCTTCTGGACCTCCGCGGCATTGCACGCACGGGGCACAGACTGCTTGCAGACGGTACATTGCTAACAAATCGAGTAATAAATAATATAAAAAAAGAAGTGTTTATTTCCAAAAAAAAAAAAAAAAAAAAGATTTATATTAAATTTGGCCCTAGATAGAGAATTATCCTTTCACAGTTCCTATGCCTATCAGTCAATTAAAAAAGGATAGTTATATCTGTTTTATAAGAAATTACCATTATAACAGTTGGCTCTAATTTACAGTTAGGGAATGATTTCAGTATCATCATGTTTTTCTTTTTCCTATAAAGGGGAGAGGTAGGAAGGTTTCTCAGCATCTGGAAGGTAAACTTCGTTAGGGCCCATTATAAAGAGTTAACCCCAATAGAATTCAGAGAGATGCTCAGTGTCTGTGACTCAGGCAGTCTGAGGTTCTGCTTTCTTTAATGTTCAGATGGGTCAGCCTCTCTGCTGGCATTTCCCAGTCCATCCTGCACAGCCAAAAGTTGTACATTTTCAGGCATTTAGATTGGTGATTTTTTTTACCTGTGGGAAGAAACAATTCTCCTCCCATTGTTAGTTTCAAGATCTCAAAATTGAAAATTTATCAATAGGATTGGAACACAGAGTTTTCCATTTGTATCCCAGAAAGGATACTACCCCATCTCCCACCTCCCTCTTTTTGTTTTTTAAATTTTTATGTTTTGACCTATAGATGCTTAAGTTGTATTACACATACCCATAAACAGGAGCCAAGGCATAAATTTTCATTAAATTTACCCAAACTGTTTCTCATTGGCTGTATGCTACTTATTTGGTAGTAAATTTAAGCTTAATTCCTTTAAATTTCCTACCAGTAAAAGAAAGTGTTACAATGTAATGTTGTATAATTCAGAAAAATATAGAGACCATTTGTCTACCTTAATCCCAACGTTACTGTTGGAAGTTCGATATAGATTATAAATAAAACAATTAACATTTTATATTCCCAATTAGTTCAAATGTGGAGAACACAGCTTCTTTCAAAAGCAATATGGCAGGGACAGTCAGTGAAGAGAGGAAATGAAAAAAGTAATGCCAGAGGAGCATTGTCTACTCATCTAAAAAACTTCCATATGGATAGGAAAAGACCTGATAGACTTTATTTTTTTTTTATTAATTTTATTTATTTATTTATGTGTATGAGTTCTGCATGTAGGTTTGGGCACTCGTGCCGTGCAATGCCTTGGAGGTCAGAAGAGGGTGTCGGATTCCCCTGGACCTGGAGTTCTCCTGGAATTGGAGTTACAGACGGTTCTCAGCCGCCATATGGATGCTGGGGATCGAACCTGGGTCCTCTGCAAGAGCGGTTGGCGCTCTTAACCACTAGGCCATCTCTCCAGCCCAAGACCTGATAGGCTTTAAAGACTGACAATAATGGATGGAAACTTCAGCAGGCCAATTCTGGCTCTCCACAGAGAAATGGAAAACCAGAGCAGACTCTGTGATGCTGAGCCCTTGCTGCTAGAGATGTTTAAGAAGCAGCATAGTCTCTGACATAGAAGCCTTGGCTATTTAACAAAGAGGTTTTTCTTATTTTACGCTTCTGTATGGTTTCATTTTATTACATTTAATTAATTATATGTATATTAATATAATCTTTATCATTAAAGTTCTACAGAATTATTTTGCATTTAGTTAATATAAACAAAAGTTTCAACATTCATTAACTCACCTAATAAAAACTGAACACCTACCATACATCAAGCACTATGCTAGGTACAGATACTGTGGCAAGCAAAACCAGTTGTGCAGCTTAGAATGTGGTGAGAGAGAGAAATAATGAAAGAACCACTAATAAATGTAAAAAAATATAGTGGTAATAAATGCTACCAAGGAAAGAGAGTACCATAGGAGTTTATAGTAGAACTGCACCAGGAAATCAGAGGTTTCTGTAAGGAAAGTGATGACCAAGCTGACATCCACAGGAAGAACAGATATAAAAGAGGGTTATGGGAAGAAAAGGGTGAGAGGAGTATGTTCATAACACACCAACAGGCATGCATACACACACACACACACACACACACACACACACACACACATAAAACCCTCTGTGCCTCTAGCCTGCCTCATGCTCCTGCATGAGGCAGGCTAGAGGCACAGAGGGTTGTAACTACACAGGGTGAACATTCTATAGCAGGATGTTTGCTCTTGATCCAAAGAACAAAGGGAAAGTATTACAGTATTTTACTAAAGCAAAATGAAAATCTGTCATTTGTGTGGAAAAATTATGAAGTGGTGGGCGGGGAGGATGTAGCCAAGTGGTACAGGAATTTACAGAGATGGTTTTGTGTAATTCATTAAGATATGGGACTAGCTTAATGTCTATCTAGAGACATGTCCAACCTATAGTAACATTGAATCAATTCAAGTAGATGCTTCACACTCTATAGAGCCCTAGAAAATGAAGTGATAACAATATATTACTAATTTTAAATCCTCTTAATTCTAATAGGTTTGTAAGTTATATTTGGAGGCAAAGAAAAAACAAAATGACAAAACACACAAAGAACCCAACACCTTTTGTGTGTGTGTGTGTGTGTCCTTTTTTTTTTTTTTGAGAAAGGGTCTCCCTGTAGCCCCAGCTAGCCTGGAACTCACTATGTAGACCAGGCTGTATGGATGTGTCTGATCTTAGTTTAGGTGTGTGTGTGGGAACTAACATTTCCAGCTAATGCATCCCAGAGGTGCAAGGGAGGGTCACAGGACCTGTCTACAACCACGAATTGGGATGATGTAATGACATGATGATGCAAAGGTCTGTGATTGGCCCCTGGGAGGTGATGTCACACTGCCTATATAATGACATGTTGCATTTGAATAAATGGCCATTTCGTATTTGGAATTGCACCATGTGTCCCGGTGCTGTGCTTTTGCGTGCGTGCCTTCTTCATGGCCTGTCCCACCATGGAACTGACCACTTACTACAAGGCTGGCCTCTGACTCACAGATATCTGCCTGCCTCTGCCACCCGAGTGCTGGGATTAAAGGAGTATACCTCTACACCTGGCTTTTTTTTTTGGGGGGGGGGTTGTGACAGACTCACTCTACAGTCCAGGCTAACCTGAAATTCACTATGCAGCCCACAGTAGCCTCAGCCTGTCAAGTATGGGGATTACAGGTGTGAGCTATCATGCCTGGGTCAGGTGAAAAACTTTGCCTCCTCCAAAATCCTAGTCTAGATCTACAATAGATGAATAATCAACACAAGTAATACTGATATCCTAGTACATAGTTAATGTGGCCATAAGATGGAGTAAATGAAACTTCAGGCCAGACACTCTATCACACATTAGAGGGCTGAAGTACTGTACCATCACATCTTTCCACAACAATTAACAAACTTCTATTTCTTATATCAATCCTAAATTTCAAATCTTCAAATAACTATGAAACTTTGTAAAAATACATCCTCTGACATTTTATACAAAGAAACAAGAGCTGCAAGAAAATGGCAATTATGAAAAGTTCATAATATAGTCAAATATATATGTGCTCAATAATATAAGAAATCAAGAAAAAAGACAGTAGAATAAACAGATAACAGTACACAAAGGAAGAAAGAAAAGCTTCTTGATAAGGGTGTTCCTCATTCAGGGCCTGAAAAAGGCTGGGATTGGGTTATTAGAGTGAAAAAAGGAGTATCTCATGAGAAGGAACAAGATAAGCAAAGATAAGAATGGGAACAGGCTCAAGAGCTGTGGGACTATCCATTTAAGATTAACAATAACAGGTTAACAAGCCCAGAAAAACAGACAGCCTAAAGGATGAAGGGCCTTGGAACTCAGGATTAGTCTGGACTTCTGCAAGCAATCTGGAAGCTTGGACAATTTGTCAGTAAAATACTGATACAATTAAAGCTAAACACTAAAACTATTCCTTGGGCCTAATACTATGGCTATGACACAATGGGTGAAAGGGAAATAAGAGGGAATAGTAGTTGGGGGGCACCTTATCCAGTTGCCTGTGGGGAGACAATGAAGGCCTCAGTTAGGGTAATGGCAACAGGGATGAGGAACATCTGAAGGATGACGGCAGCACGGAGGTGGAACTGGCTACTTCGACCCTCTGACTGGATGAGGGACATGAGAAGAGATAGAAACAAAGTAAAGGTAACAGTTAAATTTAAGATCCAAACTTGTTTGCTGAAGGTAATGATGCTGCAGTTAGTAGAGATTGGAAAGAAAAGCTAATAGGGAATTAATGAGTTCAGTTTTGCATGTTAACCCAAGAAGGGTTTCCAGATGGAGATGCCCACTGGGGAGCTGGAAGTGCTCCGGTGTAGTTCAGCAAGCCTCTTCATGTGATGGCGAGAACAGGAGGAATTGATGGATGAGAGGTTTTTTTTATTTGGTTTGATTTGGCATTTTTGGAGGGGCTGGGGGAGAAGGGAAAGAAAAATGATGGAAAGAACTAAGAAGGGGACGGTGGAGAAGCAAAGTATGGTGTATACACCAGTAATTCTGGCACAGTGGAGGCTGAGGAAGGAGGACTAAAAGTTTCTGGAAAACCTAGACTACATGGTAAGTTCAAGGCCAGTCTGGGCTACAAACAACACCTTGTTCAAACAACTAAGTACTACATACATACATATATATATACATACATGCAAAAATGAAAATTTAAATCTTGGGAAATTCTAAGCTTAGGGGACCAATATGAAGGAATACATTCTATCCACAAATAAAATGCTCTCCCTCCAGGACTATATATATCTATCGATATATATAGAATAATATATTAGTAGTCAAAGCAAGCTGCAATATATATACATTCTCACAGCGAAAGCACAGAATTCCAATAATGCAGTATAAAGGAATTTTTAGGCTAGTGGCTTTCTTTTTCTACATGTGCTGGCCCTGGAGCAGTCCTGGTGGTGGTGGCTGAACTGTGAAGGTGTCCGGTAACCAGCTGTTCTATGGCTGCTGAAGCAGCTGAATAGTTCAGAGTGGTCAGAGCAGGAAGGAGGAGGCCTATGAGGTAGAGACAGCAATAGAAGGTGGGAAACTGCAGAACAAAAGGCTGTGAAAAAACCTGCAGGTTGTGGTCACCAGATTTTCTGACAGCCATCAGTCCTTCAGGGCCAAGAATCTCAGAGCTCAGCTGAGAGCTGTAACACTGGCCACTGCTAAGGTCTGCCTGGAAAGGGCAATGCTACCCACAAAGAAAACGTAAAGAATCTCAATTCCTGTGCCCACAGAGGAGCTGCACCAGTCACAGGGCTAAAGGTCCCAATATCTGAGACCTGCTTGAGGAATCTTGTGCTGCCTCCGCCTGTGTACTGCTGTCACTCGCTGCTGCTTAACATAGAAACTATTACATGTTTTGGCATAGACTGGCACTTGAACTCCTCACCTGCTCATTATTTCTATGCAGACAGAGCAGAAGAACCCTCATCTAGTACATTGGTAATATAACCATTTTACTGTTTTTTTTTTTTTTTATACAGGGTCTCTCTGTAGTCCCAGCTGTACTGAAACTCAATATGTAGACTAGGCTGGCCTTGAACTCACAAAGATCTGCTGCTGCTGCCTCTGCCTCCCAAGTGCTGGGATTAAAGGCATGCACCACCACACACAGCTGATAACCATTTTACTCTTAGTCCCTGAGTTCATCTTCCTAAATTATGATTCCTTTAAAAGTGACAGTCACTCACAATAAGCAAAAAAACAAAAACAAAAAAGCCCTGAAGTTGGCCTCTGGGCTCAGCATTCTGCACACACATAACATATACATACACAAAAGCAAACAACTTACCACTTAGAATGGACCATTAAATAGCCATAGCCATATACCACAGGGTAAAAACCAGTGACAGCAGGGCATGGTAGCGCATGGTCTACACAGTGAGTTCCAGGACAGCTGGAGCCACAGGGAGACCTTGTCTCAGAAAACAAAACAAAACAAAAAAAGGGTGAGAAAGAATCACCAGGAGGGGAGAATGCCCTAGAGTTTAAAACTTGGAAGTATAGAGTGTGTTTTACTATTCATCACCTACTTCCTATATGCATTCAGATATATCAGCAAATCTATCCCCAGAATATAAAAGATGAACACCAAATTCTAACATATATGAGGCTAGGTTGATTAGTAAGATTCCCAAGAATACTTATGACTATGATCCCAGATAAAATAAAAAGTACATAGACACAACTGAAACAGAAAGACTGACTAGAAATCATGGCAATACTATTGATTTTTTTTCCTACTAAAAATTTTTGTTTGTTTTATTTGTTGGTTGAAACACACTAAATTGATTTTGTGACCAACTAATAAGCTATAACTAGAGATTATAATGTAACATCATAGAATGTGATGTTAGAGTAAAAGAATTTGAAATATGATGTAAAATGAATTAAGAATAAGCCAGTTCTGGTAGCACACACCTATAATACCAATACTTGTAGGCAGAAGCAGGATTGTTTGTTTGAGGTTTTGGGGCCATCAGAAGTCTCAGTTTGTATTTATTTACTTACTTACTATTTATTTGTATGTGTTTCTTTTAGTTGTAAAAGAAAAAACACTTCTGAAAATTGTTTTAAAGTACTAAAATTTAAGAGTGACAAAAAATAGTCTAGATGGCACAGAGTTTTGTATGAAATTAGTGGAAGAGCTAGAAGTTAATTTCCATTGACAAAATGACCCAAATTGTATTATTACTGTCATTCTGTCCTGAGACTGAACTTCCCTAGACTTGAAACAACTTTAGAGCCTGAGGTGACCAGTCTTTAGAATCTGGGAGCTGTAGCAGCCACTGACATGGCTCGAGGGCCACACACAGCCCACCTGAATTAAATCCCTGTGGGACAACAGTACCTCACCAAAGCCCTCCTGAAACAGCAATTAGGTTTGATGGACAATGGCAGAAGACAGGCACCTGGAAAAAGAGCAAAAATAAGGGGGGATGGGGGGAGTAGAACGGTGAAATGGTAAGCAAGGAAACAAATCAAGCCAGGGGAGTAGGGGAGCATGCTCTGCAGAAATGGGGATTGAACACCAGCAGTTTGCTAAAAAAGAAGCACAAACTAATGTCACAAGTAATCACATTTGCAGCTAGATGTGGCCCACCACCTAAAATTAAACATATTACCAGAAAACCACAGCAGCAACAAAGAAGTAATGACTAAAGACTTAAAAAAATTACTAATGGAATGAAATGATGCTATTAAAAATAATACTTTGGCTATACTAAAAACTTTTAAAATGATATAATTTTTACGTATAGATCCCCTCTGTCACATCTTCAAATTAACTTGGAGTTGAGGCATGGGGGTCAAGAAGATTGAGTAGTAGATGGAATGTAGGCATCATTACACCACACAGACACAAGAGTCTCCCAGCACCATGCAAGCAGTGACACTAGCTAAGGGCTAATGTGCTGAGAATCTCACTTCCCACTACCCAGTCTGTCTGTGCTGAGAATAAATCAAACATGTTTCCAAACTACTTAGTGCTTTCCCCACTTGCAGTGTCAGTTTCAATAGACTATCATTCAAATGCAAGAAAACAGCACTCAGATTAGTCTACTATTTTCTATGACTTTACTTGTTCTCCTGTGTAGGTATTGTTTTTTAAATTATTCTTTTTAAAAATTATTTATTTATTTATTTATTTATTTATTTATTTATTTTTATATGTGTATGAATGTACTGTCTACATGCAGGTCTGTGCACCTGTGTCATGCAATGCCGCGGAGGTCAGAAGAGGGTGTCAGATTCCCCTGGAACTGGAGTTCTCCTGGAATTGGAGTTACAGACGGTTCTCAGCTACCATGTGGGTGCTGGGGATTGAACCCGGGTCCTCTGCAAGAGCAGTTGGCGCTCTAAACTGCTAGGCTATCTCTCCAGCCCCATGACTGGCTTTTTNCAGATTCCCCTGGAACTGGAGTTCTCCTGGAATTGGAGTTACAGACGGTTCTTAGCTGCCATGTGGGTGCTGGGGATCGAACTCGGGTCCTCTGCAAGAGTGTCGGTGCTCTTAATCGCTAGGCTATCTCTCCAGCCCCATTGTTTTAATAACAAAGAATGTTTTAATGTAAGTAATGAATACTTAAGTGTTTCAAATAATAGTCCTCTTAGCTAATGACTGTGCACAATTGAGAATATTTGAACAAGTTGAAAAAGACAAAAAAGTAGACAATCATATAACTGGTATTTACATAACATAATATATAGAGGAGAAAGCCAAATGTAAAAGACAGAAGAGCAGATGGAGGAAGTCAGTAAAAATCAGCAAACTGGGGTGGGGGGGTGATAATACTTTTACAGAGAAACAGGTAATACCTCAAAGGCAAATTTGGAGGACGAATAGCAATGGGAAATCAGATTTTTAAAAGAAAAAAATGTTTTAAAAAAGGAAGAATAAGACAGAACAGTATTACTGCAACATTATGGTTCAGAAGTATAAAAGGCAATCTCATTAATTTTTCCAAAGTCAATGCTAATTTAGGGTACAGGAGACCAAGACATAAGGGAATTAGAAGTGATGGGAGTGGCAGGGCACAGATTGCATGTGTGCCTCTCCCACACAAAGAGTTCTCACTAGAGAGAAGAACCCATGATTGGCTGCCCACGTTCAAACCCATTAGCCCTCATAATCACAGACGTCACCTCCTAATTAACTTCAAGACCTTATAGATATTTAAAATGTCCAACAATGGAGGTGGTAAAGGGAAAGGATTATCACAATAAAATCATCTCTCTATTATGTGTGTCAACAGAAAAATATGATTCAAATTTTTCAAGTTTCATTTACATGGCAGTTAATGAATAGGATAGTATCAGCTTAGTGAAGAGCTAGTAGAAATAAATTACATACAGGTTATCTAAGCTAATTTAAGCCTCAGAGAACAGTAACATTTGCTCTGTCCTAGATGGTCAAGAGAGACAGGGAGGAAATCTCTCACTCACCAGATTTTCAATAGGCTATAATACCTGGGGCAGACTGTTTCATTCCTACAGCACCCACCAGCTTTTTCACAAGTGTCATCTCATCAGGCTTAACAATCATCTTTGAGTTGGTCATTATTCCCATTTTGTTAACAGAGGATACTAAGGCTAACTTGGATAGTTGCTTTTTCTTCATACCAATTACTATAATCAGATATACTGAATTTTTTTATAATGATGTATCAATTTTTTATAATGATGTTTGGCTGTTTGCCTTCCTTGACTACACTATAAGCATGTTACAACACATCAACTTGCCTACACCTCTATCTCCAGTGTTTAAAGCAGTACCTGTTTCACAAAGATATTTAATACTTCTTTAATGAATTAATAATGTATCCTGCCCAAAAGCATGTAACTGACAAGTGAGAGACCTAGGGTTCAATTTGATATATGACTTTTGTAGCTCATATTCTCCCAAATGAGGGAGATAGTGAGTACAACAGAATAAAATACAAAGTAAACAGAGATGATTGCTTAAAATTAAGGCTTAAAAGTACCTTAAGCCGGGCACTGTGGCGCACGCCTTTAATCCTAGCACTTGGGAGGCAGAGGTAGGCGAATCTTTGTGAGTTCAAGGCCAGCCTGGTCTACAGAGGGAGTTCTAGGCTAGTTGGGGCTACAGGGAGACCCTGTCTCGAAAAGACCAAAAAAAAAAAAAAGTACTTTAAAGGTAAGACATGTCGGGGAAGAAAAAAAAAAACACTTTATTTCTTCTGCACGTTGCCTTGAAATGTCTGTGGATTCCAGGTCTGATGTGCTGAGAGCTGGACCATCAGAAAGTAATCTCCTCCTTGTGGGCATGCTCAATGAGACTTTAAATACAGGGTCAGAGGAAGTCTTGAATATACCCCATTTGCACAAAGGCCCCAAAGAGTTTCAGTACAGTGAAAGTGCTGTGCAGGTTAAAAATCAAAACCTTTCATTTAGTATTTAAAAAAATAAATAAAAACAAAAACAAAACCTCTCAGACTGAAAGAGAAGCTAAGGTCAAACCCACAGCCAAGGAATGTTAAACTGAAATAAGGCTCTGCAAAGACTGGGCTTGTGGTCTATGGGGCTGTGCCCTTCTGATGGGCTGTGACAGCTGAGCCTCTAAAATAATTCACAAATTGACAACTTTTAGGGAAGGAGATCATGTATTTCTTCATTCTTTTCTGAGTATCTTAAAGAAAAATAGTTTAAGGGGCTGGACAGATGGCTCAGCGGTTAAGAGTACCAACTGCTCTTGCAGAGGAGCCGGATTCGATTCCCAGCACCCACATGGCAGCTAAGAATCATCTTTAACTCCAGTTCCAGGGGAATCCGACGCCCTCTTCTGACCTCCGAGGCATTACACGACACGGGTGCACGAACCTACATGCAGACAGATAGTACACTCAATACACATAAAAAATAATAAATAAAAAAGTCTACTGAGTAACAACAAAGTTTAAAAAATCTTTAAAAAATAGTTTAAAAAATAGAAACACTTGAGTTGGATAATAGAAATAATTTATACAGTCTATTTTTATTTCTAGACATACAGAAGACAGAAAATCTGCATTTAAAGCTTAATGACTTAAAGCTTTATTGACTTTTTGTTCTGCCCTGCATGCAACAAAAATACTTATAGTTTGTTCCAATTAGTATTAAAATAATACTTTTTGGGGGGCCTTTTTGAGACAGGGTCTTCCTGTAGCCCCAGCTGGCCTGGAAGTCACTCTGTAGACCAGGCTGGCCTTGAACTCACAGAGATCTGCCTGCTTCTGCCTCCCGAGTGCTGGGATTAAAGGCTACCATGCCTGGCTAAAATAATAGGGTTTTGTTTTTTTTGGTTTTTTTGTTTTTTTTTTTTTGGTCTTTTTGAGACAGGGTCTCCCTGTAGCCCCAGCTGTCCCTGAACCATCATTTGTAGACCAGGCTGGCCTTGAACTCACAAAAATCCGCCTGCCTCTGCCTCCCAAGTGCTAGGATTAAGCGTGCACCACCACGCCCAGCAATTGTTTTTTGTTTTTTAAAGCAGCAAATGGGAGCTAGAGAGATGGCTCAGTGGTTTAAAAAGCATCTTACTGCTCCTGCAGAGGACCCGTTCATTTCCCATCAATCCAATATGGCATCTCACAACCACCGTGTAATCCAGGTTCCAAACTCTTACAGCAGGCTCTCAGATCCCCATGGACTCCTGCATGCACATGGTGCACAAAAAGTCATGCAGAAGTCTCACATGCACATGTATACTACGATACAACACCACACACACACAAATAAATAAATAAATCTTTTAAATGATAATAAAAAGTAAAGGACAGTACTACAGCAATAAAGTTTAGGAAATGTTGAAAACACTGTGATTACTGTCAGGCTGACATCTCTTCGGTTTTTCTCTCCTGAAAAAGCTGTTAGCTAGCTGACAGCAAAGGTCTTTATTTCACTAGGAAATGAGAAGGGCTGAGGGGTAATAACAGGCCACAGATTTCTCTTCTAGTCTCCTGAATAAGGACATAGACCTCTACCTGCCTATCCTTTGACTGACTTGTACAAGACAAGGTGATGGTCAATGAATAAGGATAACGAGGAGGACGCAAGTTAACATTTTTACAGCAATTACTATGGACTACTTTTTTTTTTTTTTTTTGTCTTTTTGAGACAGGGTCTCCTTTTAGTCCCAGCTGGCCTGGAGCTTGCTATGTAGACCAGGCTGGCCTTGAACTCAGAGATCGCCTGCCTCTGCCTCCCGAGTGCTGGGATTAAAGGCGTGTGCCACCACATCCAGCCCAGACTACTTATTTTATATGCAATTCACAGCTCTATGTAGTAGACACTACAGTCATCTCCATTTTACAAATGAGAGCTGAGGCTGAGAGACATTAATTTCTTGTTCAAGATTAAAATAAATAATGATAGAATTCAAGACCAGATGATTTGACTACAAAACTACTACTTTAATTAGTCATTATTTGTTGAAATTCTTTGAATCCTAGAGACCAACAGTGATAACATGTACTTGACTCCAATATGAAGAGGGAGATAGAACAAAGAGAAGTAAAACAAGCGGGCTAGATGAAATATCAGTGTAGGCATAAACAAGCAGGCTAGGTGAAATATCAGTGTAGGCATAAATTTTACAAAACAATGTGTTTAGGGGAAAAAAAGAATTAAAATTTTTTTTCTACTCTTTTTCTTGGGAAAAAAACTTATGGACTTTAAAGGATTGAAGAATTTAACCAAATACTCAGTAGTTTTGGAAATGTAGTTTCCATGGCAACCAACATGGTCTTCTTTATATAGCATTATAAACAGATGGTAAAGAGTGGTCATGTTTGTTTCTTTGCCAGTATATCAATAAAACTACTGTAATACTGTATTGAATACATTTAAACTATTTAATAAATTCAACGTACTAACCACAAGACATAGTAATTCAAATGAATATAATTAGCTAGTATCTAGCCCCCCCTTTTAATAAACATATGAAGATCTTAAAACAGTGAAGTCACTATACTCCACATAGTCAACAGTCTTCCTTGGCAAGATGCTGTACAAATGTTTTCCCAGCACTTGCCATGCAGAGCACATAACCACAAATATGGATCTGATGAAGAGCAAATAATGGATTGAAACAACAAAAGTGGAACCATGTCTGTAATTATAACCTTTGCCATGTTTTCCTAAAGCATAAATAAGTAGAAAATGCAAAGAGTTCCCTTATCACCTACTCCTCAAAACAGGAGTAAAGCAAGACTGTTATTTAAAAATCCAATTCCATTCCATGTACATAGTAATGTCTTTCAGAAATACAGGTGCTCTGAATTCCACTGTGGTAACTTGTTAGAAAACTAAAAGCAGCCAGTGCCGGGCATGGTGGTGCACACCTTTAATCCTAGCATTTGGGAGGCAGAGGCAGGCGGATCTTTGTGAGTTCAAGGCCAGCCTGGTCTACAGAATGAGTTCCAGGACAGCTGGGGCTACAGGGAGACCCTGTCTTGAAAAGACCAAAAACAAAAACAAACAAGAAAACTAAAAGCAGCCAAGAAGTTATAAATGTGATTGGTCTGACAAACAAGAAAACTAAAAGCAGCCAAGAAGTTATAAATGTGATTGGTCTGGCAGCAAGAGTTTGAGCAGCCACACTCCTGCATGCATTATCAATGCATTAGAGGCAGCAACTCTGTATCTGAAAGCAAGTCACTCATGTGTACATGAGGCTGGGGTTCCACCAGGATGCACAACCTTCCTACTCAGCTCATCTTAGAGGTAGTGATGTATCTCCTAACCCAGGTTAAAGAATGCTTACTTCAAAGCCAGGCACGGTGGCGTACGCCTTTAATCCTAGCACTAGGGAGGCAGAGGCAGGCAGATCTTTGTGAGTTCAAGGCCAGCCTGGTCTACAGAGTGAGTTCCAGGACAGCTGGGGCTACAGGAGNAAAAAAAAAAAAAAAAAAAAAAAAAAAAAAAAAAAGAATGCTTACTTCAAATATACCTGGAACAATAGTTGCTATTTTTTGAAATATTTTATTTATTATTTTTATTTGTGTATGAGTGTATTGCCTGCATGTATATGAGTGCAGCTATGTCATACAGGGCCCACAGAAATCAGAAGAGGGCATTAGATCCTGTGGAATTTGAGTTATGGATGGTTGTTAGCTGCCATTTGGGTGCTAGAAATTGAACCAAGTCCTCTGCATGGGCAGCTAGTGCTCTTAACTGCTGAGCCATTTCTCCAGCGTCCAATATTTGCTATTTTTAATTATAGAAAATGATCATTTTTATTACACTTTTTGTGGTTTGTTGTTTTATTTTCCTTTTTTTTTGGTTTTACACTTTTTTTGGTATTTTTGAGACAGGGTCTCCCTTTTAGTACCAGGTGTCCTGGAGCTCGCTCTGTAGACCAGGCTGGCCTTGAACCCACAGAGATCCACCTATCTCTGCCTCCCGAGTGCTGGGATTAAAGGCATGCACCACCACGCCCGGCAATTTTTATTACACTTTTAAATAGTTTATTGGAAATAAGATACTTCACTATACAGAACAGCTTATTAAAAGGGGTGTGGATATTTATCTTACATTGCCCAGTTTCACTCCTTTTATAAATATCCACAGAAAAGGGGTGTGGATATTTATAAAAGGAGTGAAACTGGGCAATGTTAAGATAGGTATATCATGGTTCAATGGAAAAACAAAACTTTCCTTTAAAACATTTTAAAACAGTAGAGACTCAGCACTGAGAGTGGGGAGGGGTAGTATAACTTCTTCAAGTACGATTCTAACATGTAGCAAGGGCTTAAAATCTGAGACTGTGGTTCATTTCCCTTTACCCCTTTATCCCTTAATAAGGAAAACATCTCAAACCATCACTTCATTTCTACAGGTTGCACACTTCCAGGTTATATATTTTTTCATTACATAGGGGCACATACAACTAAAGAAAAAAGGTACTGTTGTACTCAACTGCCTGGTAAATTTAGTAAATTTCTTTCTAAAAGAGTTCAACAAAATACAAGACTGAGAACATGTGATGGTAATCTTTCCGGGTCTGGGTTACCTCACTTAGGATGACTGCTTCCAGTTCTATCCATTTACCTGACAATTATATAATTTCATTTTTCTTTATAGTTGAGTAATATTCCATTGTGTAAATGTACAAATGGCACATCTGTGTTATATTCTCCCTTCCCAAGGCTCAGGAATCATTGTAAAAGAGGGCGTAGAAAGATTGTAAGAGACAGAGGTGGTAGAGATCACAAGGAAAACTGTTGCCTGACACAACTGTGGGCTCATCTGAACCCACAGTGCTTGTGACATCACAAGCCAGACATGTGCAAGGCCAAACCCAACAAAAACCCAGCATGGAAGGGGGAGGTGGGCAGGAAGCCCCAGCCCAAGGGTCTACTGGCAGCTGACAGCTGCTGGAAGGGGGAGAGGCAGCTTTCTTCAAAGGTGCAATGCTTGGTAGGTGGCACACTCCAAGGATGGACCCATATCCAGGAGTATTCGGGGAACATAAATTAGACTCAATAAAATAAACTAAAAAATCAATAATAGAGGACACACAGTTGGGGAGAGTACAGAGGGGAGGTACTGAGAGGAGGTGGGGAAAGGGTCTAAATATGATCAAAATATGAAATTCTTAAAGAATCAATAAAAATATTTTTAAAAAAACAAACTGAGGTGTTAAAATTTTTTCCCATGAACTATTCCAAATAGCAATGTCTACCATTATCAAGAACTTAAGAATAGCAAATGTATTTTCCTTCCTTCTAGAAAAGATTCATAGTATTTGAGCTGGTTACAATGAATAAAATAAATGCTTTCTGTGTCTTCAGTGCACTTAACAGATATTCTATTTTAAAGAACTGACTGAATGACCAGCAGTGTAATTCTCACTTAACATTTCAAAGATATAATAATCTTTGTTTCTTTCAAAGATGATCTTTTTATTTAATTTTATTTATTTCTGTATGTGTATGAATGTACTGTCTGCATGCAAGTTTGTGCATCCGTGTCGTGCAATGCCGTGGAGGTCAGAAGAGGGTGTCGGATTCCCCTGGAACTGGAGTTCTCCTGGAATTGGAGTTTCAGATGGTTCTTGGCCGCCATGTGAGTGCTGGGGATTGAACCCGGGTCCTTTGTAAGAGCGGTCGGCGCTCTTAACTGCTAGGCCATCTCTCCAGCCACTCAAAGATGATTTTTAAAATTCACTAACAGTAATAAAAATTCCAGGCATTTGGGGTGTGAGGTTAAAAAAATAAAGCCACACCTGTGTTAAAAATTCTATAAGGCTGTGAGATTGATTATAACCTTGCAGAGGCAGATCCAAATTATCTTGGGCTACCTAGAGATTGATTAGAACCTTGCAGATGCAGATCCAAATTATCTTGGGCTACCAAGAGATTGATTAGAACCTTGCAGATGCAGATCCAAATTATCTTGGGCTTCCTTCCACCCCTTTAATAGCCATTCATAGCCTATCTCTGGGTCTCACCTAACATCCACGTGAATATCAGGTAAATCCTTTAGGAATGTATTAATTTAAGGGACCACTAGTTTCCAACATCCTCAAAGCTGAGAATGTCATAAGACAGCATCTGAAACCTATAGCAGAGATTTCCTGAATTTGCTGAAACCTGACTTACCTGATGTTTCCACTGCATATCTGTTCTGTAACTATAAAAACTTCATGAAAGCACTTCCATGTTGAACATGATCCTTGGGGACTATCTGAAGCCATCTTCTCGGGCAATGGTCACCTGTATTTGCCTCAGTATAAACCCTCACTTCCTTTAAGGGGAGAGGTCTGCTTTATCCCAACAAGCATACATCCAAAACAAGCTTTTAAAAATATACCAGTTGGAGTTGCCAGGCGTGGTGGCGCATGCCTTTAATCCTAGCACTTGGGAGGCAGAGGTAGGTGGATCTTTGTGAGTTCAAGGCCAGCCTGGTCTACATAGCAAGTTCCAGGACAGCCAGAGCTACAGGGAGACCCTGTCTCAAAAAGAACACACACACACACACACACACACACACACACACACACACACATATATATATATATATATAAACATACGAGTACACTGTCCCCTAAAAAGAGTATGAGTGAATATAGATCACGAATGTTTTTTAAACCACACTCATAACAAAATTCAGTCATATAGAAAAATATCTAGTTCTGACAGATTGTGATAAGTAAAGAAATAATTAAAAAGTGTGTTATTTCTGTCTTTTTCAAACAGGGTTTCCCTGTAGCTCTGGCTGGCCTGGAATTATGTAGACCAGGCTAGTCTCCATTTCACAGAGATATACCTGCCTCTGCCTCTCAAGGGCTGGGGTTAAAACAGGTGCAGCCATGCTGGCTATGCTAACATACTTTATCTTTATGGTTTTCTCCTGTTAGATTATTTGTAAGAAGGCCAGTGACTTGTTTACTTGACTGGAAATAGTAAATGAAAATAAAACAATTACAAAGTATTCAAACTGTCAGTGGTGGAAAATACAAAAAAAAAGAACAATTAAGTATTCTCAGAGGATAAAGCATCACTATATTATGATGTTCTACATTTTTGGCTTGTTTGTTTTCCTACATTTACACAGGCTACTGAATTTTCCATAAGCCATTTATTCTTTTCTTAAGAAACTTTTCTTGGCTATTTATGTATGTGGTGCTATTAAATCATCATAATTTTATAAAGTCTCACAAAATAGCATGATTTGAGGTTTGATTCTTTAAAAAAATTCAAAATCCAGAAAAGAGGGGAAAAAATACCACCCTAATGCATTTAGGAACAAACAACCTATTAAAGAGAATGAGTGTGTCTGGTACAATTCTAGAGATGACAAAGAACAAGAGGAAACAACATTTCTTAATGTCATTTAAATATGTGCACAGGAGACAGGGAGATGTGCTAGGAAAGAGAATCAACAGGAACTCCACTCTTCTCGCACACACAATAGGGCCTCATTAACAATAAAAGAACAGGTGTCTGGGGACCCATTTATATAGGCTATTAACTATTATAAGCTCCTGGGACCCAAATTCATATTAGTACTAAACAACAGATTTAAAAACTACAAATCTGGGGCTGGAGAGATGGCCTAGCAGTTAAGAGTGCCGACCACTCTTACAGAGGACCCGGGTTCGATCCCCAGCACCCACATGGCGGCCAAGAACCGTCTGAAACTCCAATTCCAGGAGAACTCCAGTTCCAGGGGAATCTGAGACCCTCTTCTGACCTCCGCGGCATTGCACGACACGGGTGCACAAACTTGCATGCAGACAGTACCTTCATACACATACAGAAATAAATAAAAATTAAAAAAAAACTACAAATCTATAGTCTACCAATTAGCATGTGAAAGCAATGCCCAGCTTTGCAGTCTAATTTAATACAAAGATATTTTCCTGTAGTCCTGATTAGATGAGAATAGTGAAGTTCACACAGGTTTCTCTAACTCCCACATTGATCTGCAAGTTAAACCTCATTTGAATATATTTAAAAAATTGGTAGTCTTGACTTGACAAAAGTAAATTAAGATTAACCTAAGAAATACATTTTTTTTAATTTAATTTTTTTTATCGATGCTTTGTGCATTTCATACATCATTTTCCAATTCAGATCAGGCATTTTTCCCTTTCCCTTCCCCCCCACCCCCACCCCATCCCAGATCATGTATTCTGCCATAACTGTCTTGCATCTTTCTCTGTTCTTTTTTTGTTTTTTTTTTTTCCGGTTTTTAGCTTAAGAGAATACAGAGTACAAGCATCCTTCGTGCAAAACCAATCTACAGGCTGTTGTGTCCAAACCCCACAGCCCACACAACCAGTGGGGGTGACAGTTGTTTGTTTGTTCAATCAAGTTGAATAAAATGAGTGTCCAGACTACATCCCTGAGTTGCACCATTCACCCCAACAGAGCCTTTACATTCTACCACCGCCCCCCTTCCGCAGGTTGTTCCCTAGGCTTAGAAAAGGGGCACAGGTGGATGAGTTAACACGGGAGGGATGTATTGAGACCCGCACATGCAAGTGTACAGACGGCCTCGAATGCCAGAGAGTGTTACCAAGGCCACTAAACCAATAAAGCAAATTATGGGTGTCTCCCTGAGTCAAGCAAGACTCCACGCAGCACCATACACCTCACCTGCCTGGAAATACGTGCAGCAGAGGCACCATTGCCTGTAGTATCCCAAATCTAATTGGTTTTGGCTCTCTCTTGGAGGAATAACCCATGGCGATGCCACAAGCTTACATCCTTTACAGGTTAGAGATGTTATAAGCCACAGTAAGACCCTGTCATATTTAACAGGGGGGAAAAATGTAATCATGTAGACATATCATCCAAACATATGTGTCTATTGCCAAAAGTAACCTACCATAACTATTAGTGCTCTTAAATACCTATATATCTAATTGCTTGTGCTTCATTAGTAGGATCGAAAGTTACCCTGGACAAATGTCAGCCCATGAAAGGAAACAGCCCAGAATTGACCAGAGTCCAAGTCAACAGCTCCAGAGAGAGTGGACTGTTTTTACTTCTCATCCACCGTGTCCCCTTTTCTAAGAAAAATACATTTTTATTCAGATTTAAATAATGACAAACATGTACCCATGTTTTAAAAAGCAGGAAAGAGAAAAAAAAAGGAAAGAGATCTCACAAACTAACCTCCTGTCCTAATTTCACATTTTATACTTATGTGAAAGTCATGGGGGCTGGAGAGATGGCTCCGCAGTTAAGAGCACCAACTGTACTTGCAGAGGACCTGGGTTAGATTCCCAGCACCCACATGGCAGCCAAAACCTGTCTTTAAGCCAGGTGTGGGGGTGCATGCCTTTAATCCCAGCACTTGGGAGGCAGAGGGAGGCAGATCTCTGGATCTGGAGTTCAAGGCCAGCCTGGTCTACAGGGCTAGGTCCAGGTCAGCTGGGCTACAGGGAGAGCCTGTCTCAAAAAAAAAAAAAAAAAAAAAAAGAGAGAGGAGAAAATCATGGATAGCAAGTTACTCTCTAATAATTTTTTTGTTTTTGTCCCAAATGACTAAAAAACTAAATGTTCTAATATTTTATTTTCTCTCTCTCTTTCTGCTCATCTTTCTTTCTTTCTGGTATTTTGAGACAGGGTCTCCCTTAGTCCTAGCTGGCCTGGGAGCTCTAATGTAAGACCAGGCTGGCCTTGAACTCACAGTGATCTGCCTGCCTTGCTACCCCGAGTGCTAGGATTAAAGGTTGCGCCCCCAGCCTGGCCCTTACGTTGGTTTTTGAGACAGGGTCTCACATGTATCTCTGGCCTAAAACTTACTATGAGATCAGGCTGGGATTGAACTCCAGATTCACCTGTATCTGCGTCCTGGGTGTTGGGATAAGGTGTTTACCACTGGGTGCTTTATACCTTTTACACTGTGTTTGGGGTTTTTGTTGTGTTGTTGTTTGTGGTGGTGGTTGTTTTTTTTTGCTGTTTTTCAATCTTTTTGAGACGGGGTCTCCCTGACCCCAGGTGTCCTCCCTGGGCTGGAACTCACTATGTAGACCAGGCTGGCTTTGAACCACAGGGATCCTGCGTGCCTCTGCCTCCTGAGTACTGGGATTAAAGATGTGCACCACCATGCCTGGTTACACTTGTTTTCATTAAAAAAAAAAATTTTTTTTATTATGTTATATGTGTGTGTGTGTAGTAGCACATGATGTCAGAGCCTGGTGGGAGGGTGACTGGATCCTCTAGAACTGGAGTTACAGATTGGTTGTAAGCCACCCAATGTGGGAGCTAGGAACCGAACTCCCAGTCCTCTGCTGGAGCAGCAAGTGTTCTCAAGCACTGAGCCATCTCTCCAGACCTGAATCTTTACGTCTTATGAAGAGATATAAAGTCTGAACTGCAGCAGAGGTGATCTAGTCTAACGTTTTTCTCTTCTTTTCCAGCCTTGCAAAATTGCCCAGGCTAGACTCAAACTTGTACTTTTTCCTGCCTAAGGCTCCTGAGTAGCAGGGATTACAGATGTGTACTACCACACCAGTTTCCTATAACACACTTGTTTATGGAACACAGAAATAAGTATATGTTAAATACTATGAAATTAGTACAGTAGTTCCTAACATCCAAGTATGATATGAAAATTCAATGAATTAAATGTTACTGTTGATGTTATTTCAAATTTACACATACCCCCACTGAGAATTTTTTTAGGTTTAGTTTATTTACTTAAAATAATGTTCTGATAGTGCTATTTTTCCACTGCTTTCACATATTTTATGTAATGACTTAGATTTCTTTTAATTTTTTATTTATTATTTTTATGGTATGATGTAGTCTGCATGTAGGTTGGGCACCCGTGTCATGATGCCACGGAGGCAGAAGAGGGTGTCGGTCCCCGGAACTGGAGTTAAAGACGTTTCTCAGCCGCCACATGGGTGTGGGATCGAACCCGGGTCCTCTGCAAGAGCAGTCGGCATTTACTTAACCGCTAGGCTATCTCAGCCCCGATAAAGATCTATGAGTTGCAACTGAAGCCACCATAGGCATAAATGGTAAAAGAAAAACTGTTAAGATATTGGGAGAAGACCACAAAACAATTAACGGGTATCACAATCTGTAAAACATTTGGTTGAGGTACATTTAAAAGGAGAAACAGGAAAATAAGCGCAAGAGCGTAAGATGAGATAATCCACCCGGTGGTAAGTGATGATCACTTGCGACCCCTGTGCATTATTGCCTCACGCCGTTCTCTCGACGTGTAACAGGGCAGTGAGAGGGACGCGTATAAGTCAGACTGACGCTATTACCAGGCCGGTGGGGAGCGACTCGCTGGAAAAAAGAGGTTAAAGGGTGGGTACGGGCAAGCGTTCCAGCCGCACATGGGTGGAGCGAACCGGGCACTCTGCGGCAGAGCACAGGCATCTTACCGCCTAGGTATCTCAGCGTACTAAGAGATGCTATGAGGACGAGCACCAAGGCATGAGGTAAGAACATAGATGGGAGAGACCAAATCGGATTTAAATTGATTCCGGGCGGTCGCACACGCCTATTGTCACACGCGATAAGCAGAGCAGTCTGCGTGAGATCAAGGCAGCAGGTACTACAGCCACATGGCAAGCGAGATGTCTCAAGAATTTGTGGAACATGTGCTATTGGTTGTCTTTATTGTATACCTGTGGTTGCTCCAATTGTGAAGTTACCTGTATGCCTACACAGGTCAGAAGATCGTTTCTGATATAGCCGCCTGTTGAGCTAGACTTCTATGGTAGGTTGTTCCATGTGGGCCAAGGCGGCCATACACAATCAGCACCCTGCAGCGTCCCAAGCTGTTGTGTCTTGCTATGTATTTAGCCACAGAGTGTCCAGCTATCTAGCGATACGATGCGAACCGCTACATAGCCAGCTGGCCACTACAGAATCCCTCATTCACACCTCAAGTATGAATACAGTATGGACAACACCAGGCAATGCCAAAATGCAATCTTAACCGTCCAGCCACTCTAGTGTTCAGAACCAAGATTCATTATTATTTGTTATTTCCGGTGGGGTTGGGTGATATGCAGGGTGGTGTATTCGATGGTGAGTTGGGGCGGGTTTACACAGGGTGTAATATATCCCTAGTATAGCAATGGCGTCCAGTTGGCCTGACCACTATGAGAGAGCCAGTCGCTGCCATGAACATATCTGCAACAGAGTTCCGCTTGCATGGATATTACAAGGCCTCGTATAAATCTATGGACCATGCCAGGCAAATCATGAGTCTTTTCTTTTTTTTGGTCTTTTCGAGACCAGGGTCTCCCTGTGTCCCAGCTGTCCTGGAACTCACTTTGTAGACCAGGCTGGCCCTGAATCACAAAGATCCGCCTTGCCTCTGCCTCCCAAGTACTAGGATTAAAGGGCGTGTGGCCTGTTTTTTAAATGGAACAAACTGATCTGATAAGGCCAAAATGTCTACATCTTGGCACCAATGTGTTATAGTGCTGGACATCTGTTGTGAGGGGCTGTGCATTGTAGGCTGTTTTAGTGGTATCCCCAACTTCTATCTATTAGATGCCAGCAACTGCCTCCCCTCCCCTATTGCTAATAATCAAAGATGTCTAAAAGACATTGTCAGGGTCCCTAAAGGGCAAATACAGCCCTGGCTGGAAATCAATAGGTAATAAAGATGAGTGTATTTTGTTAAATTTTCAAATAAATGGATGTATACCAAGTATAATAAGATAAATCAAATATATACGTATAAGTATAATAAGGTAAATCAAATCAGTAGTTCTAGCATTCTCTTGAATAGCTTCAGCTCATCACATACTTAATATCAAGATACAAGTTTGGTTTTGATTTTATTGTTGTACTGTCAAAACTGGCACAAAGTTTTTGAAAGAAGACAGGAAATTAGGAATATCAGTCTATATTACTAATGAGAAATAGGTATCTTTCACTACACCAAGGCTTGTCAGGTTAGAAACAGCTTCCCTCTCTTCACAAGGAACACTTGTTATTTGACTAACACACAAATTTTAGTCAAGTGACATTTCCAGTCTGTGGTCTAGGGTTAAGCAATTTAGTTCCTGTTAAACCTTATCCAATGACCTAGGAGGCATTAAAAACTGTTGTGCTTTTGTTCTTGAATATGAATCACTAGGAAAAGTTTTAAAACCATTTACTATTAGGCTTTTCCATAGATTTAAGTAATACTAAGCGGTTGTATAACGGAGAGAATGGCTTAAAAGTTGGATCAAGACCATAAATTGTGTTGAGAAAGTAAATATTTAGGTTTTTTAATAATACAAAGAAACAATCCGGGCCTGCATCTCAAAGTGTTAAGAATACTTGACGGCTCAAAAAAAAAAAAAAAAGAGAAAAAAAAAAAGAGGCGAACTTAGCTGCTCTTCCATGAGGACCCTAAAGTTCAATTCCCAGCAACCACATGCAGCTAAAACTGTCCTTAACTCCAGTGCCAGGGATCTGAGGCCCGCTTAACATAGCTGGATATGGGTGCTCTCACATACATGCAGGCAAAGCTCATAACAGAAACAAAAATAATAAATAAAATAAAATAAAAAAAAACAAAGGGGAATCCTGTGTTTCTCTATCCCATGCACCCTGAATTACTACTTTCAACATGTGCTTGAAAATGGGGGACCAAGGGCAATGTGAAAGCACTCGAGGAGACATCAGGAGAGCACCCTGTAAAGGAGATGACTGGGAATCAGTGATCAAATGAGGAATGGTCAGAAAAAATTTAAAAAGAATCAGGCCAGGGCTGGAGGATATAGCTTGGTTATAGAACCCAACTCTGAGCAGAGGGACAGAAGGGAGTAAGAAAAAAAAACGTCTTTAACTCCAGGTTCCAGGGGAATCTGACCCTCTCTTCTGAGTTACGCTGGCACTGGCACACTCGGAGTGCACAGAACCTACATGCAAGTCAATATATTCATACACACAAAACAAAAAAAAAAAAAAATGGGGCCTGGAGAGATGGGCCCATAGCGGGTAAGAGCCTGACTCGCTGCTTTGCAGAGGATCCAGGTTGATCCCCAGCACCCACATGATGGCTGAGGAACCGGGTTCA
The DNA here is from genome assembly GCA_009823505.1 of Rhizomys pruinosus. Taxonomy (NCBI): domain Eukaryota; kingdom Metazoa; phylum Chordata; class Mammalia; order Rodentia; family Spalacidae; genus Rhizomys; species Rhizomys pruinosus. The sequence goes on along the minus strand of VZQC01011226.1, from coordinate 1,570,861 downwards.
ATCCCCAAGCACCCACACAAGTGCCTGAGAACCAATCTTTTTAACTCCAGTTCCAGGGGAATCCATGCTCTCTCTTGATCTCTGCGGCATTGCACGACGCTGGGCACACAAACCTACATGCCGACAGTAATTCATACACACCACAAAAATAAATAAATAAATAAATAAATCAAAAATAATAAATAAATAAATAGAATCAGGCCTTACTGGAGGACAGAGCCAAGCTACAGGCCTGCCATTTAGCACCCTCTCTGCTTCCCAGACTCTGATGCTCATGCATTTGAAAAACAAACCAGAAACAGCCTGGAAACAATGAATTTGAAAATCATAATCACAAGGAAGACAGTATTGCTCATTTTGATTTTGCCTTCACTAGAAAAGTTTACCAAGTGGTCTCAAGTTCTCACATTCAACAAATATGCTTCTTCAACACTATATCAAAGAAGAAAAGAGTGTTTGTATTTCCACAAATGAATGCCTATAGGATGAAAAGTTCTGTTAATACTGTTTTGTTTTGACTCTCTATATATAGTGATATCTCCAACACTAGATATTTGGACACCACTTGTTACATCTGAATTTACATACTGGGCAAAATTTCCTTTAACAAGAACAGCATTTTATAGTACATGGAATTTTAATTTCAACTGTCAAAGGTACACAGATACTTGATTTCCTTAGATGACAATTTTCTTTTACTAGGAAAACTGCAACGCCAAACTATTTTTTATTTAATGCTGTAATTTACATATATTACAATATTCATGATGTATGATAAATACTCAAATCCTATTTAGAAAACTTGCATTGTGAAAAAAAATTGAATTTAAACAAAATTAATGTTTGCGAACCTTTTTCAAAATACTCTATTTTTTTTCCTTTTCCTTTTTTAAAAGACAGCATAGGGATGAAAAAAAAAAAGTGTTGTATACCTTTAATCCCACACTCGAGAAGAAGAGGCGGACAGATCTCGTGAGTCCTGTTCAAAAACAAAACAAAACAAAAATAACCAAAAAAAAACAAAAAAAGAAAGAAAAACACAGTCTCATTAGGGAAGCCCCAGCTAGCTTGGAACTAGCTAAACTGACCATCGCCTAGTCTCAATCCCACAGCTACCTGCTGCCTCTGCTTCCTGGAGTTGCTGGGATTAAAGGTATGTGCCACACACTCAGCCCCATATTCTCCTCATTGGCATTCGCTCTCTCTCTCTCCTCCGCTCTCTCGCTCTCTCTCTCTCTCTTCTCCGCTCTCTCTCTCTCTTCGGACAGGGGTCTCCTATTAGCCCCAGCTGGACTGAAACCTGCCTTGTTAGACCAGGCTGGCCTTGAACCACAGCGATCCACCTGTTCTGCTCTCGGTGCTAGGATAAAGGCGTGACACCAACCACCTGCGGCTTACAGACAGTTCTTAGCTGTCTGTGGGTGGCTGGAATTGAACCCAGGTCCTCTGCAAAGCAGTATGGTGCTCTGTAACTGCTGAGCCATCTCTCCAGTCCCATATATAGCTCATTTTTTTAAAAAGCAAAAAAGTTCAATTTGACAATGATACCCAACTTGTTACTAATAAACTGAAATTCTTTATCTTTCCCAGACAATTCTAAGTCTAAACAGTAAATGGCAACATAATATAAATGTCAATAAATTCCTAAATCTGCAAAAATAAGTTAGCATCCTAGAGTTCATGAACACTTTGTGGACATTTCACGTAGGTGTAGGACTATGTTAACAAAGGATTCTTTCATTGTAACAGGCCATATGCTGCCACAAGCTGAAGAGGAAAATAGTTTCAAAATAACATGCTGCTTTGATCCATTTCTTTTTTTTTTTTTTTTTGTCTTTTGGCAGACCAGCGGTCTCTTTAGGTAGCCCCAAGCGGCCTGGAACTCATCTCTGCTAGGACCGGCGGGGCTTGAACTCACAAAGATCCGCCTGCCTCTTCCACAGCAGTAATAGGATTAAAGGCGGTGCCACACGCTTTTTTGATTTACATTTTTTTAATTGTATTTCAAGGGAAAATTTAGGGTTGATGATTTTCTTTTTAACTTTGATTTATTTTTTTTTTATATTCACAATATATGTTGTGTGTGTGTGTGTGTGTTTGTGGTATTAAGTGCACCCATGTCCATGCAAGCCCGAGAGGCCAATAAGGACGGACACTGAATCTCACAGAAAGTTGGAGTTAAGTATTAGATTGTTGTTAGCTATCATGTTTACTCTTAAACCCTGTGCCATCTCTCAGCTCCCAGAGGTTCGGTATTTTCTACTTGACCCTACTAATGTCTTTTCGCTAAAGTACTATTGTATTTGAGGGCCTGTAACTCGCTAAGTAACTAGACTGGCCTGACAGAGATACACCTGCTTCTGCCTCCAGAAGTGCTGGAAGTTATTTTTTTTTAATTTAATTTTATTTATTTCGTATGTGTATGAATGTACTGTCTTCATGCAGGTTGTGCACTGTGTCGTGCCATGCCACGGAGGTCAGAGAGGGGGTCGGATTCCCCTGGAACTGGAGTTCTTCCTGGAATTGGAGTTTCAAACGGTTTTGTGCCGCCATGTGGGTGCTGGGGATGGAACCCAGGGCCTCTGAAGAGCGGTTGGCGCTCTTTACCGCTAGCCATCTCTCCAGCCCCAGAGTGATGGAATTAAAGGCGTTGCATGATCATGTCTGGCCAGATCCTGCAAATTTTTACGTAACCGATTGTAAATAATGCACATGAAATGTAAGATCCCATTATGTGAGCCAGTGAAAAAGCTTACTGGGCAAGTCATTTACTTGCCACTCAGCCTAATGACCTGAGTTCAATTCCCTGACCCCATGGTGGAGAGAGAGAATTGATCCCCACAAGTTATCCTGCTGACCTCCACATGTATGTCCAACACATACACAAATAAATGAAATAGAATTTCAAAAATTAAGATCAACAATGTAACACGATTCAAATCACTAATGCTTTAAGTTTGAGAGTTTGAACTACCATAATGGAATAAGCTGGTAGACAAACAGGAAAATAGGAATTCGGGCACTCTACAGAATTCACCAAAGGCATAACTGACTCCATGCAAACTACGAGGAATTTTTTTGATAAGAAGAGCAGTATGAGCTTTGTGAAGGCTTCTTCTCCCTCTATCACCTAGCTCTGTTAGTCATGGCAGAGAAGACTTGAAAACTACCATCTTTGTCCCCTTTGCCAGAGGGGCCTCACTTGTTAGCTAAACAATGATCTCCACTGTAAGCAGAGATGGCCTGTGGTTCCATAAACCAGAATAATCAAAGCAACCAGCAGGATCACACTAGCCAGGGCTTTAACAGAGTTCCATGAGCTGTAAGGGGATAGACTATATACTTCAGACTGACCAGAAGCTATATGCATTGCAGGTGAGACCAGGAAGGGCCCATGTATTCCTGGTGAATAGAGCTGGCAGTATGTGGAGATGAGATATGAGACCCCAACAGGAAGCAAGGCTGAGAAGCCTGAAACTGGAATGCATTCCCCGTCTCACACACATATTCATCAAAAGAGGCTAGAAGCCATCCTGGGTCCAGCCAGGTGTTTCAGCAGAGCTTGTAAGCAATCTTTGGCTGTTCACTATTACAATGGCACTGCACAGATGTTGCAGCTGCATGCCACAAAGTCCAGGCAAGCTATCAAACAAGCAAACAGCCACTGAATCACCAATGGGGGGTAAGTCATAACTTAAGAGTTGCTACAATATATTATCTAGAACATCCAATATTCAATATAAACTCATTAATGATGTAAGAAATAAGAACACATGATCCATAAGACTATCTCTAAATACCTTTAAGATATTATACTCACCAAAGATTTCAAACTGGCTATTATAGGTCGAGGGCTTTAAGAAAAAAAAAACAAAAAATTAAGCTTTAAAAAATTAAATAAGTCTGAACATACAACCTAGTAAAAGAACTGAAATTGTTCTTTGTTTAAACAAAACAAACCAAAAAAAAAAAAACAAATAATGGGCTAGAGAGGAGGGCCTACCAGTTAAGAGCACTGGCTGCTCTTCCAGAGACCTGGGTTCAATGTGTCCAGCCACCCACATAGTGACTAACAACCATCCAAACTCAGTTCCAGAGGAATCCACACCCTCTTCTGAATTGTAGGCATTGCACAAACAGGGGGCACCTACACGAGCAGCAATATTCATACTCATAAAATAAAAATAAATAAAAAATATTTTTAAAACTTTAAAAAAAAAAAAGGCTGGGCTTGGTTGTGCATGCCTTTAATGCCAGAGGCAGAGGCAAGTGAAATCTCTGTGACCAAGGCCAGACGGGTCTATTCTATCAAGTTCCGGCCACCATGGTGCGACAGGAAAACCCGGATCTCAAAAGACCAAATAAATAAATAAATAAATAATACATAAATAAATTAAAAAAAAAACCTTGTCTCAAAAGACCAAAACAAACAAACCACAAAGTTCAGGAGATGGATAGCACTGGTAACTGAAGTTAATATATCCCTAGAGGGTGGTTAGGATGTGGCTCAGTACAATACTTGCCTAGCATGCACAGAGTCCTAGCCGGCACCCCTAGAACTAGGCATGATGGCACACACATTAAATCCTAGCACTTGGGAAGTAGAGGCAGAAGCATCAGAAGTTCAAGTTCATCCTGTGGCTACACAGAGAATTTAAAATCAGTTCTAGGCCGCCTGAGCTACATGATACCTCCTCTCCACCAACCCCCACCAAACACAAATAAAAGAAAAAAGCCCACCAAAAATTTTGAAAGTAGTAAGAAAGAAAGATGATTGAATAACAATACAATTAGCAGAATAATGATACAATTAATGGTTGATTTCTCCTTAGAAATAACTGTGGCCAGAAGACAGGAAAATGATATTTTTTTAATTGCTTAGGGAAGAAGACTTGGCAATGAACAATTCTATACATTCAAACTTTCCTTTAAAAAATTAAGGGGCATGGAGAGATGGCCTACGGTTTTTAAGAGCACCGCCTGCTCTTAAACAGAAGTCCTGGGTTCGGATACCCCAGCAACCACATGGCTGCCGAGAACCATCTGAAACTCCAATTCCAGGAGAACTCCAGTTTCCCAGGGGAATACCGACACCCTCTGCTGACCCTCGGCATGCAACGACACGGGTGCACAACCTGCAGTGCAACAGTACATTGATACACATACAGAAAAAAAAAAAAATTAAAAAGCAGGGCTGGGCATGTGGCGCACAACTTTAATACTAACACTCGGGAGACAGAGGGCAGGTGTCTTTGGAGTTTCAAGCCAGTCTGGTCTAAACAGAGCATTCCAGGACAGCTGGGGCTACAGGGGGACCCTGTCCTCAAAAGACCAAAAATAAATAAAATAAAAATTAAAAGCAAAGAGGCTGAGAAAGGTGTGAGTGGGTAAGAGAACTGGGTGCTCTTGCAGAGTACTATGGTTTGGTTATTAGCACCCACAAAGAGGGTAAACAGCTATTGGTAACTCCAGTCCAGAGGATCTGATGCCTTCTGGTTTCTGTGGGGAAACTGTCAGGGATGCACTTATATACACGCAGGCAAAAACACTCAGACACAGAAAAATGTAAATAATTAATTAAACAATAAAATTATAGGTGAAGTTGCTGCCACGCATGTTGATGCACACTTTTAATCTAGCACTTGGAGGCAGAGGAGGGGGATTTATGTGAGGTCAAGGCCACCTGGTCTACATAGTAAGTTCTAGGACAAGCATGGGCTCAGGGAGAACCTGTCTCAAGAAAGACCAAAAAAATAAATAAATAAGGAAGCTGCAGGTAGTACTAGATAGCTTTTTCATCTCAGGACTTGGGGAGGCAGAGGAGGTGGATTGCGGTGAGTTTTTTGAGGACAGCATGGTTTATATAGTGACTTCTAGGCCAGTATGGGAGACCAGTGACATCCGGTCCTCAAAGCAAACAAACAAAACAAAAAAGGGTGAAATGCAAAGTCCTGAGAGAAACAAAAAATGGAATTTGTTGCGTTTAGACTTGACTTTCAAAATCTGGAATGAAAAGTTGTGCAGACTATACATATATACGAAAGTGGTTCTGAGCTGCTCCAACTTCTGGCCCAGACTGGGTAAGGCCCTATGGGCACCTTGGAGGTGACAAGATTGGGCAGTCCAAACCAGGGCGGCCCACGTCTCTTGCGGCCATCCTAGAGGGAACAGGGGCAGTGAACTCATAATTTGGGCATATGTGTGAAGAACATATATATGACTTATTTTTGGAGCAATACAAATAAGGGAACAAAAAAGAACTCATCAAAGAACTGACTGAAACAGCCCAAAACAACAACCCTCTGCAATAGAAAAACTTTAAAAAAACACTAAATAAAGCGGTATGGCAAAATAAACATGTATGGTAAAATGCATGAACGTGGGTGGGGTGGAGGGCATGTAAAGGGAAGAGTCTATAATTAGACTCAAAGGTTATGAAATTGCATCAATAAAAAAATTTCAATAAAAAACATAAAAAGTAAAAAATAAAGAAAGCGGTTCTAAGGAGTAATGAATCCACATGAAGAATCAAACACTAAGAATTAGGGAAATATACAAGTTTAAAAATTAAAAAAACCCTATAATAGGTTTTTCACATGTCCTTGTTTTTTTTTTTTTTTTTTTTTTTGTCTTTGGAGACAGTCTCCCTTTAGTCCCCAGCTGGCCGGAGCGCACTTTGTAGACCAGGCAGCCTTGAACTCACAGAGATCCACCTACCTGCCTCTGCTTCCAAGTGCGGGATTAAGGCCTGTGCCACCACGCCCCGGCTTTTTTTTTTTTTTAAAAATATATATTTTTAAGCCAGGCATGTTGGTACAGGTCTTTAATCCCAGAATGTGGGGTCAGCCTGTCTACATAGCAAGTTCCAGGCCAGCTGGGACTAAAGGGAGACCCCGTCTCAAAAAAAAAAAAAAAGAATTGTATCTTATGGGTTAATAACCATTATTTATTATTGTTGACTTTATATTCCTCATGAAAATTTTCACTTTAAAATAATGTAATTCAACATGCTACAAAGCATTTAGCATTTAGTTTGAGGAAGAACTAGAATCACTCTATAGTGGATTATAAGTAAAACTTGAAATCATTCCATTAGTTGAAGCAAATGAACACATGGGAACATATAACCTGCCACAGTTTCTGTATTACTATCAAACTGTCCTTTAATCTGGCCACATTTAGTTTAATCTTACACTTTTCTTCTCCTTAGTTAGGAGTTCTAAAAAGAAAGCCTAAAAATATTTTTGTGTCCCTTTCCTATATACCTGAATCTTTTTTTTTTATAATTAAAAAAAAAAAAAAATTATTTAGTTTTGTATGTGTATGAGAATACTGCTGCATGTAGGTTGGTGCACCCGTGTCGTACAATGCGGTGGAGGTCAGAAGAAGGGGCCATCAGATCCCCTGGAACTGAGTTAAAGATGGTTCTCAGTCTCCATGGGGTGCGGGAATTGAAAGTAGGTCCTCTGCAACAGCAGCCTGGTGCTCTTAACCGCTAGCCATCTTCTCCAGCCCCTAGACCTGAATCCTTAAGTAGCCAAAATCCTTTGGTAAAAAGAGATTGGCCCACTTTCCTGAGTTGAATAACTGTGATAACTTATAAAACAGGCTGTTCTAATATTTTACATCAAAATCTCACATTTAGGATACTACTCTGTTGAGTAAAATTTCTGAAATGCATTTACCACATTTTATGGCTTACAGAGATCCTAAGAGGAATGCTCTGGTTATAAAGCTGGATGGGCGAGGCCCAGGTACCCAGATGTTCTTACATCTTAAGAGATATCTGCTTTTTTGCCTCTTAAACAAAGTGGGGCAAAATAAATTAGTTTAGGGTTGTTATTTGTAGGTATAAAATTGACATCTGCTAAACAGAGAGAATAAAACAGACACCTGAATACCCTGCCTTGTAACAGAAATTAAAATTCATTATTGTTTAATACACACTTCTTTATCTTTCAAATATACTCCAGCTGTGCTTAACTAACTGACTTAAAATTCAACAATGTAACAAACACCATGCTATCTTGGAGATTCTTTAATTTTACAGATTTTATTGAGTAGAAAGTTCCCAATGGATACTGCAGATCAAGAAGTTTTGTTTGACTTGATGAAATGCTTCGTGGAAATCAAAATCTGATAGTGTATTTAGATCTTTGAATGATCTTGCACTTTTCAAACTGAGATCACTTTTGAAAGTTATCTTGTATAAATGATTTAATGAGGAATTATTGATGTTTCTCCAAAACATCTTAATAATTGCTGCTGCATATTCTCTGAATTACTCAAGTTGTTAAGAAGAAGACAGACAGTTTTTTATGTTTTATAAACTTTTTTCCATAAATCATACATAATTTCAATAGAATTTAGAGTCATTTCCTTTCCATGCCTCCCACCCACTTGAGTCCCTGCACGCTACCATACATGTCTAGCATTTTTTCTGAAGTCTTTCCAGAGTTGTTTTCTTCCAGTTTCTTTGTTGTTGTTCTCTCTAACTTATATTATTTTAATATATATACTAGATATCTACTATATATATAGGATGATATATATAGAATACACACCCCTATCACCTGAAGTGGAAGATTTATTTAATTATTTTTGCTAGAAAGAATGAAGACAAGGCTGGTGTGTTGGCGTATGGCTTTATCCTAGCACTCAGGAGGCAGAGACAAGCAAATCTTTGTGAGTTCAGCAGCTGGTCTACAGAGCGAGCCTCAGGACAGGTTTTCTGAGGCTACATAGAGAGAGACCCTGTCTCAAAAATAATGAAAAATAAATCTTTGGGGTTGGATAGATTGCTCAGTGGTTAGTAGCACCTACTGGTCTTGCAGGACCCGGGTTCGATCCCAGCACCCACATGGCCGGCCGAGAACCATCTGAACTCCAATTCCAGGAGAACTCCAGTCCCAGGGGAATCCTAGACCCTCCTCTGACTCCGTGGCATTGCACGACCTGGTGCACAAACTTGCATCAGACCAGGAACATTCATACACATCCAGAAATAAATAAAATTAATTTAAAAAATTTTAAAAAAAGAAGACAAAAAAAAAAAATGAAGACAGACAATTCTTAGACCAAGAAAAGAATCTTAGAAGATCTAGGATAGATACCTATATGCTAGTTTCTAATGCAAGCACATGCTGGAAACATACATTATCCCGTCCTCTTTTTTTGTTGTTTTTTGTTTAGGAACAGAGTATAGCTCTGGCGGGCCTGGAGTGCTATATAGAACCAGGCTAGCCTGGATTCGCAGAAGGTCCCTGCTTGCTTCTTCCCCTCCCAAGGGCGAGCGTTGTTGGCCACCACACCTGGCAATCTCATGTGATCTTTATCCTGACAGACAGTCATTTTCCCCACTGGCTTACAGATAAAAAGTCTGGTTATAAGAAGAATTAAACTGGGCTGGAAATGTAGCTTAGTTGATGACATTTCCCTAGTATGTACAAAACCTTGGGTTACACATGCCTATAATCCCAGCAACATGGATAATGGAAGCATTATGTTGAGTGTTCAGAACATACATAAAAAAATAAAACATACAACAGTATACGTGTATAACAAAGGTTGGAGCAAGGGACTGGTGTTAGTATACCTATTTACTTATTTTTTATTTAATTTATTTATGCAACTGTGAGAAGTCAGAAAACACCCTGTGATAATCAGGTGTCTCTCCTGCTGTGAGTCCGGGAATCAAACTCAGGTTGTCAGGCTTGGTGGCAAGTATTTTAACCTGCTGTGCCATCTCACCTATCTGATGAGACTCTTACACAGTAGGAAAGAAATATATAACTATTTGAAATAGACTATGATTAACAGAAAACTTCTAGCAAGAACTAAACTAAATCAAGAAATTATAGGAATATAATTATCGCCGGCTGGTGGTGCACGCCTTTAATCCTAGCACTTGGGAGGCAGAGCAGGCATCATTTGTGAGTCAAGCCAGCCTGGTCTACAGAGTGAGTTTCCAGGACAGTGGGCTACAGGGAGACCTTCTCAAAAAGACCAAATAATAAATAAATAAATAAATAAATAATAATCAATAAAATACATAAATAAATTATCTAAAATACCAACTAAATGACAAAGATTGTCAAAACTGAATTTAAAAAGCAAGACTCAACGCCAGGTTTGGTGCAACACGCCTTTAATCCTAGCACTTGGGAGGCGAGGCAGGTGGGATCTTTGTGATTTCAAGGCCACCTTGGTGTATCTATAGAGTGGTGTTCCAGGACGCTGGGGCTACAGGGGGAGACCCTGTCTCAAAAAGACAAAAAAAAAAAAAAAAGCAAGAACTAGGCCGGGAATGGGTGGCGCATGCCTTAATCCTAGCCCTTGGAGCAGAGGCAGGCGGAGGCTCTGTGAGTTCAAGGCCGCCTGGTCTATACGAGCGCCAGGCCCAGCTGGGACTAAAGGCATGGCTCAGCTAAATACTAATGTCTATTAGAAATTTACTTTACCCATCCGTGGGAGTTAAGGCAGAAAGACTATGAATTTGTAGTGAACTAGGGCTATAAACAAGATCCTTTCTCAAAATTGGAGGGGAAAGGGAGGGGAAAAAAGAAAGAAAAAAAAAAAAAAAAAAAAAAGGGAGGGAGAGAGAGGGATGGAGTGAGGAAAGATAGTCAAGTACTTGCTGTATAAGCAGGGGGCTGGGTTTTTGATCCTCAGAAGACAATTGTGTTGGAAAGCAAAATTTTTTTTAATTTATTAGTTCTTATGTGTACGTCTGCATGTTAGGTTGGTGCACCTATGTGTGCAATGCTGCAGAGTCAGAACATTGTCAGATTCCTTGGAAGTGGAGTTACAGATGGTTAAGAGCAGTTGTTGCTCTTAACCATTAGGCTACCTCCGAACCTGGGTCCTCTGCAAGAGCAGTTGGCACTCTTAACCCGCTAGGCCATCTCTCCAGCCCCCATGGATAGCTTTAATGTCAATTTGAACAGCTGGGTTGAGGGAGCTTCAGTTGAGGAATTGTCTCCATTGACTGGCCTGTGGCCATGGTCTGTCCTGAACTCACCACAGACCGCCTGCCTCTGCTCCCAAGTACTAGGATTTAAAGGTTGTGTGCCTGTTTTTTAAATGGAACAAACTGATCTGATAAGGCCAAAATGTCTACATCTTGGCACCAATGTGTTATAGTGCTGGACATCTGTTGTGAGGGGCTGTGCATTGTAGGCTGTTTTAGTGGTATCCCCAACTTCTATCTATTAGATGCCAGCAACTGCCTCCCCTCCCCTATTGCTAATAATCAAAGATGTCTAAAAGACATTGTCAGGGTCCCTAAAGGGCAAATACAGCCCTGGCTGGAAATCAATAGGTAATAAAGATGAGTGTATTTTGTTAAATTTTCAAATAAATGGATGTATACCAAGTATAATAAGATAAATCAAATATATACGTATAAGTATAATAAGGTAAATCAAATCAGTAGTTCTAGCATTCTCTTGAATAGCTTCAGCTCATCACATACTTAATATCAAGATACAAGTTTGGTTTTGATTTTATGGTTTTCTGTCACTAACTGTCAAAAAGTTTGAAGAAACAGGAAATTAGGAATATCAGTCTATATTACTAATGAGAAATAGGTATCTTTCACTACACCAAGGCTTGTCAGGTTAGAAACAGCTTCCCTCTCTTCACAAGGAACACTTGTTATTTGACTAACACACAAATTTTAGTCAAGTACATTTCCAGTCTGTGGTCTAGGGTTAAGCAATTTAGTTCCTGTTAAACCTATCCAATGACCTAGGGCATTAAAAACTGTTTTTCTTTTGTTTTGAATATGAATCACTAGGGAAAAGTTTTAAAACCATTTCAACTATTAGGCTTTTCATAGATTTTAAGAATACTAGCGGGTTGTTATACTGGAGAATGCTAAAATGTTGGATCAAGGACCAAGTAATTGTGTTGGCAAGTAAATATTAAATATTTCTGTTTTTTAATATACAAAGAGAAAAATCCGGGAGCTGCCATCTCAAGTAGTTACGCGAACCTTGCACTGCTCAAAAAAAAAAAAAAAAAAGTTAAAAAAAAACGCGAACTTGATGCTCTTCAGGGACTAAAGTTCAATTCCCAAGCACCCACATGGCAGCTACGAACTTTCCTTAACTCCAGTTCCAGGGATCTGCGGCCCGCTTAACATAGCTGGATATGGGTGCTCTCACATTTACATGTAGGCAATAAGCTCATACACAGAAAACAAAAATAATAAATAAAATAAAATAAAAAAAAACAAAGGGAGAATCCTGGGTTCTCTATCCCATTGCACCTGAATACTAAACTTTCAACATGTGCTTGAAAATGGGGGACCAAGGGCAATGTGAAAGCACTCGAGGAGACATCAGGAGAGCACCCTGTAAAGGAGATGACTGGGAATCAGTGATCAAATGAGGAATGGCTCAGAATAAAATTTAAAAAAGACCCAGGCCCAGGCTGGAGAGATGGCTCAGTGGTTAAGAGCCGCCAACTGCTCTTGCAGAAAAACAGTTTAGATTCCCAGCACCCAAATAGCAGCTAAGAGCCGTCTTTAACTCCAGTTCCAGGGGGAATCCGAACGCCCTCTTCTGATCTCGCGGGCACTGGACATGGGTGCACAAACCTACATGCAGTCAATATATTCATACCACAAAAAAAAATAAATACAAATTGGGGCTGGAGAGATGGCCTAGCGGTTAAGAGCTCTGACTGCTCTTGCAGAGGATCCAGTTTGATCCCCAGCACCCACATGATGGCTGAGAAACCGGGTTCATCCCCCTCCACCCACATAGTGGCTGCGAACTATCTTTAACTCCCGTTCCAGGGGAATCCACTGCTCTCTTCTGATCCTGCGGGCATTGCATGACTCGGGTGCACAACCTACATGCCGACAGTACATTCATTACACACACAAACATCAATAATAACTAAATAAATAAATAAATAAATAAGTAAATAGGAATCAGGCCTACTGGCGGGACAGAGCACGCTACAGGCCTCCATTAGCCCCTTCTCTGCTTCCCCCAGACCTGAGGCTCTGCATTGAAAACAAACCAGAAACAGCCTGGAAACCAATGAATTTGAAAATCATAATCACAAGGAAGACAGTATTGCTCATTTTGATTTTGCCTTCACTAGAAAAGTTTACCAAGTGGTCTCCAGTTCTCCATCAAAACAAAATATTGCTTTCAAACACTATGAAAGAAGAAAGAGTGGTTTGTATTTCCACAAATGAATGCCTATAGGATGAAAAGTTCTGTTAATACTGTTTTGTTTTGACTCTCTATATATAGTGATATCTCCAACACTAGATATTTGGACACCACTTGTTACATCTGAATTTACATACTGGGCAAAATTTCCTTTAACAAGAACAGCATTTTATAGTACATGGAATTTTAATTTCAACTGTCAAAGGTACACAGATACTTGATTTCCTTAGATGACAATTTTCTTTTACTAGGAAAACTGCAACGCCAAACTATTTTTTATTTAATGCTGTAATTTACATATATTACAATATTCATGATGTATGATAAATACTCAAATCCTATTTAGAAAACTTGCATTGTGAAAAAAATTGGAATTTAAACAAAATTATGTTTTGCATTTTTCAAAATACTCTATTTTTTTTCCTTTTCCTTTTTTAAAATTTATTTTTGCTGGTTGTGGTGGCTCATGTCTTTAAATCCTAGCACTCGGAAGGTAAAGGCAGGCAGGATTCGTGAGTCCGTCTCCTACAAAAAACCAAAACCAACAAAAAAAACCAAAAAAAACAAAAAGAAAGAAAAACCACAGTCTCATTAGGAACGCCCCAGTAGCTTTGACTAGCTAAAAAACTGACCATCGCCTTAGTCTCAATCCCACAGCACCTGCCTTCGCTTCCTGAGTGCTGGGATTAAAGGGTAGTGCCACCACAACTCAGCCCCTAATTCTCTCATTATTCTCTCTTCTCTCTCTCTCTTCTCTTCTCTCTCTCTCTCTCTCTCTCTCTCTCTCTCTCTCTCTCTCAGGGACAGGGTCTCCACTTAGCCCCAGCTGGGACTGGACCTCACTTTGTAGACCAGGTGCCTTGACTCACAGAGATCCACCTGCTTCTGGCTCGCGAGTGCTAGGATTAAGCGTTTTGTACCACCACTCCTGGCTTACAGACAGTTCTTCGCTGTCCTGTGGGTGCTGGGAATTGGAAACCCAAGGTCCTCGGCAAGAGCAGTTAGGTGCGTAAACTGCTGACTGAGCCCTCTCTCCAGTCCCTAATACTCTCTTTTTAAAAAAGCAAACAAGTCAATTTGACAATGATACCCAACTTGTTACTAATAAACTGAAATTCTTTATCTTTCCCAGACAATTCTAAGTCTAAACAGTAAATGGCAACATAATATAAATGTCAATAAATTCCTAAATCTGCAAAAATAAGTTAGCATCCTAGAGTTCATGAACACTTTGTGGACATTTCACGTAGGTGTAGGACTATGTTAACAAAGGATTCTTTCATTGTAACAGGCCATATGCTGCCACAAGCTGAAGAGGAAAATAGTTTCAAAATAACATGCTCTTTGATCCATTTTTTTTTTTTTTTTTTTGTGTCTTGGAGGACGGTCTCCTTGTAGCCCCAGCTGGCTGGAACCACTCACTCTGTCGACCAGGCTGGCTTGGAACCACAAGATCCGCCCTGCCTCTGCCTCAAAGTAATAGGATAAAAGGCGTGTCCACCCGCCCTGGACATTCATTTTTTTAATTGTATTTCAAGGGAAAATTTAGGGTTGATATTTTCTTTTTTTAACTTTTTGATTTATTTTGATTTTATATATTCAAACAATCTATGGGTGTGCTGTTGTGTGTGTGTGTGTGTATTAGTCACCCATGTCATGCAATGCCAGAGAGGCCATAACAGGGACACGGAGCTCACCGAATGGAGTTAAGATTGGGGTAGCATCATTGTGGCGGTCTCTTAACCACTGTGCCATCTCTCCAGCTCCCAGGGTTGGTATTTTCTACTTGACCCTACTAATGTCTTTTCGCTAAAGTACTATTGTATTTGAGGGCCTGGAACTCGCTAAGTAGACTCGACTGGCCTGGACCAGAGATACCAACCTGCTTCTGCTCCAGATGGCTACGTATTTTTTTAATTTAATTTTATTTAATTAAAAAAAAAAAATGAATGTACTGTCTTCATGCAAGGCTGTGCACCCGGGTCGTGCAAGGCCACGGAGGTCCGAAGAGGGGGGGTCGGCTCCCCTGGAACTGGAGTTTCTCCTGGGAATTGGAGTTTCAACCGGTTTTCTGCCGCCATTGTGTGGGTGCTTGGATTGGAACCCCGGTCCCTCTGTAAGAGCGGTTGGCGCTCTTACCGCTAGCCATCTCTCCAGCCCCCGAGTGCTGGAATTAAAGGCGTGATGATCCATTGTCTGGACACTACTCCTGCAAATTTTTCCGTACACCGCTTGTAAATAATTGCACATGAAATGTTAATCTTCCCATTATGGAGCCAGCTGAAAAGTCTTACGCGGACACGTCATTACTTGCCACTCAGCCTACATTATGACCTGAGTGTCAATTCCTGGAACCATCATGGTGGAAATGGAAGAATTTTCCCACAAGTTATCCTCTGACCTCCACATGTATGTCCCAACACATCCACAAATCAATGAATTAATTTCAAAAAATTAAGATCACCAAATGTAACACGATTCAAATCACTAATGCTTTAAGTTTGAGAGTTTGAACTACCATAATGGAATAAGCTGGTAGACAAACAGGAAAATAGGAATTCGGGCACTCTACAGAATTCAACCAAAGGCATAGACTGACTCCATGCAAACTACTGGAATTTTGATAAGAGCAGTATGAGCTTTGTGAAGGCTTCTTCTCCCTCTATCACCTAGCTCTGTTAGTCATGGCAGAGAAGACTTGAAAACTACCATCTTTGTCCCCTTTGCCAGAGGGGCCTCACTTGTTAGCTAAACAATGATCTCCACTGTAAGCAGAGATGGCCTGTGGTTCCATAAACCAGAATAATCAAAGCAACCAGCAGGATCACACTAGCCAGGGCTTTAACAGAGTTCCATGAGCTGTAAGGGGATAGACTATATACTTCAGACTGACCAGAAGCTATATGCATTGCAGGTGAGACCAGGAAGGGCCCATGTATTCCTGGTGAATAGAGCTGGCAGTATGTGGAGATGAGATATGAGACCCCAACAGGAAGCAAGGCTGAGAAGCCTGAAACTGGAATGCATTCCCCGTCTCACACACATATTCATCAAAAGAGGCTAGAAGCCATCCTGGGTCCAGCCAGGTGTTTCAGCAGAGCTTGTAAGCAATCTTTGGCTGTTCACTATTACAATGGCACTGCACAGATGTTGCAGCTGCATGCCACAAAGTCCAGGCAAGCTATCAAACAAGCAAACAGCCACTGAATCACCAATGGGGGGTAAGTCATAACTTAAGAGTTGCTACAATATATTATCTAGAACATCCAATATTCAATATAAACTCATTAATGATGTAAGAAATAAGAACACATGATCCATAAGACTATCTCTAAATACCTTTAAGATATTATACTCACCAAAGATTTCAAACTGGCTATTATAGGTAAGCTTTAAAGAAAATTAACTTTACCAAATAAATTTAATTCTGACACATTACACACTGTAAAAGAATGAAATTGTTCTTTTAAAAACAAAACAACCCAAAAACAAAAAAAAAACAAATAATGGCTAGAGCGATGGCTCACCAGTTAAGAGCATTTGGTCGTCTTCCAGAGGACTCTGGGTCACTTTCCAGCACCCACATAGTGATAAACAAACCATCCATAACTCAGTTCCAGAATCTATCACCCTCTTCTGACTTTGTAGGCATGCACACACCCATGGGTGCCACCTACCCGAGCACGCACTATCGACGCATAAAATAAAATACATAACATTATTTTTTAAACTTTAAGCCCACACGTGGTGGTTACAACTTTAATCCCACATGTCATGGAGCAGAAGGCCAGTGACTCTCTGTGACTTCAAGGCCAGACTGGTCTATATAGCAAAGTTCCAGGCCCACCTGGTTCTACAGGAAACCCTGTCTCAAAAAGACCAAAAAATTAAATAAATAAATAAATAATAACTTAAATAACCTTGTTCTCAAAAAGACCAAAAACAAAACACAAACAAATTCAGGAGAAGGAGAGGATTCGCACTGGTAAAATCTGAAGTTACTATTCCCTAGAGGGTTGTTCGGATGGGCTCCCGTACAATCTTGCCTGGCATGCACAGAGTCTTGGGTTTGAACTCTAGTATTACATAAATGTGGAATTGTGGTACATGCTGTAATCCAGCACTTGGGAAGTAGAGGCAGAAGCATCCGAAGTTTCAAGTTCATCCTTGGCTACACAGAGAATTTAAAATCAGTTCTAGGCCAGCCTGAGCTACATGATACCTCCTCTCCACCAACCCCCACCAAACACAAATAAAAGAAAAAAGCCCACCAAAAATTTTGAAAGTAGTAAGAAAGAAAGATGATTGAATAACAATACAATTAGCAGAAATAATGATACCAATATATGGTTGATTTCTCCCTTAGAAACTAACTTGGCCAGGAAGAAAGGAAATGATCTTTTTTTAATTGCTTAGGGAAGAAGACTTGGCAATGAACAATTCTATATCATTCAGAACTTTCCTTTAAAATCTCAAGGGGCGGAGAGATGGCTCAGGGGTCTAAGAGCACCGACCTGCTATTAAGGTACCTGGGTTCGATCCCCAGCAACCAAACATTGCCTGCCGAGAACCATCTGAAAACTCCCATTCCAGGAGAACTCCAGTTCACGGGGGCACCGACACCCTTTCTGACCTCCTCGGCCCATTGCACGACCACGGGGCACAGACCTGTATGCAGACAGAACATTGATACCCATACAGAAACAAAAACAAAATTAAAACGCAGGCGGGCATGGTGGTGCACACCTTTACTACTAGCACTCGTGAGACAGAGGCAGGTGGATCTTTGTGCGTCACGGCCCGTCTGGTCTACAGAGCAAGTTCCAGGCAGCTGGGCTTACAGTGGGACCTGTCTCAAAAAAAGGACCAAAAAATAAATAAATAAAACCTACACAGCAAGGTCGGAGCCCTGTTTGCCAGTGGGTTAAGAACAACTGGGTGCTCTTGCAGAGTACTATGGTTTGGTTATTAGCACCCACAAAGAGGGTAACAACTATTGGTAACTCCCAGTTCAGAGATCTGATTGCCTTCTGGTTTCTGTGGGGACTGCATACATGTGAACTTATTATCCACGCAGGCCAAAACACTCAGACACATAAAATTTAACTACTTAATTAAAAAATAAAAAATTATAGTGAAGTTTTTTGCTGCCACGCATGTTGATGCACACTTTTATCCTAGCACTTGGAGGCAGAGGAAGGGGGATTCTGTTAGTTTAAAGGCCAGCCTGGTCTACTAGTAGGTTCTAGGACAGCCAGCTGAGTTTAGGCTACAGGGAGACCCTGTCTCCAACAAGACCAACCAAAAAAATTAAATAAATAAGTGACGCTGCCAGGTAGTACATATAGCTTTCATCTTCAGGACTTGGGAGGCAGAGGAGGTGGATTTCTGCTGAGTTTGAGGACCAGCATGGTTTCTTATAGTGACTCTAGGCTAGTCAGGGATACACAGTGACATTCCTGTCTCAAAGCAAAACAAAACAAAACAAAACAGGTGAACTCAGATATTTCTGCGAGAAACAAGAATTGATTTGTGCTTTTAGACGACTTTCAAAATCTGGAATTGAAACGTTTGTGCAGACATACATCTATCCGGAACGTGGTTCTGAGGCGCTCCAAACTTCTGGCCCAGACCAGGTAAGGTCCTATGGACACCTTGGAGGTGACAAGATTGGGCAGTCCAAACCAGGGCGGCCCACGTCTCTTGCGGCCATCCTAGAGGGAACAGGGTGCAGTGCCATCATAATTTGGCATATGTGTGAAGCACATTGAAGAACATATATGCTTTATTGGGAGCACTACAAATCAGAGGGGAACAACAGAAAAACCTGCATCAAAGAACTGACTGACAACAGCCCAAAACAACAACCCTCGGCCCAGAGAAAAAACTTTAAAAAAACATACAATAAAGATGTATGGCAAAACTAAACACAGTAGGTAAAATGCATGAACTTGGTGGGGTGGAGGGCATGGAACAGGGGAATTGAGTCTAAATTAGACTGAAATGTGATGAATTGCCAACAAACAAAAACTTCAATTAAAAAATAAAAAGTCAAAAATAAAGAAAGCGGTTCTAAGGAGTAATGAATCCACATGAAGATCACAAACACTAAGAATTAGTGAATATACAAGTTAACATTAAAAAAAAAACCTAAATAGGTTTTCACATTTCTTTTTTTTTTTGTTTTTTTTTTTTGTCTTTTGAGACAGGGTCTCCCTTTCGTTCCCAGCTGGCCTGGAGCTCACTAGGTAGACTAGCTGGCCAGTGAGGGAGGCCCAGGGATCTATGGGCCTGTCTTGCCTTCCAAGTGCTGGATTTAAAGGGATGTGCCACCACTCCCGGCTTCATTTCTTCTTTACTAAATGATGTACTGCATTAGACAGAGGCAGCGGATCTCCTGTGGAGTCAAGGCCTCCTGGTCTACATATCAAGTTTCCAGGCCAGCTGGGACTAAAGGGAGACCCCGGGTCTCAAAAAACAAACAAAAAAGAATTTTTTTTTTTTTTTTAATAGATTTTTTTTTCTTCAAGGGTTTAAATTTTTATGTTGTATTTAAAATTTTTCACTTTAAAATAATGTAATTCAACATGCTACAAAGCATTTAGCATTTAGTTTGAGGAAGAACTAGAATCACTCTATAGTGGATTATAAGTAAAACTTGAAATCATTCCATTAGTTGAAGCAAATGAACACATGGGAACATATAACCTGCCACAGTTTCTGTATTACTATCAAACTGTCCTTTAATCTGGCCACATTTAGTTTAATCTTACACTTTTCTTCTCCTTAGATAGGAGTTTAAAAAGAAAGCCTAAAATATTTTGTGTCCCTTTCCTATATACCTGAATCTTTTTTTTTTATTATGAGCCGTTTTTACACTTTATTTATTTTTGTATGTGTATGAGTATACTGCTGCATTTAGGTTGGTGCACCCGTGTCGTACAATGCTGTGGAAGGTCAGAAGAACAGAGGGCATCAGATTTCCCTGGGAATGGAGTTAAGTGGTTCTCCAGTCTCCTGGGGTGCTGGGATTGGAAAGTAGGTTCCTCTTGCAACAGCAGCGGTGCTCTTAACCGCTGAGCCAATCCTCCAGCCCCCTTATTTACCTGAATCTTTCTTTAAGTATCCAAAATCCTTTGGTAAAAAGAGATTGGCCCACTTTCCTGAGTTGAATAACTGTGATAACTTATAAAACAGGCTGTTCTAATATTTTACATCAAAATCTCACATTTAGGATACTACTCTGTTGAGTAAAATTTTCTTAATGCATTTACCACATTTATGCTTAAAGAGATAAATAAGAGGATTGCTCTGGTTATAAGCTGGATGTTCGAGGCTCACAGGTACCCAGATTTTCTTAGCATCCTTAAGAGATATCTTCTTTTTTGCCTCTTAAAACAAAGTGGCAAAATAAATTATTTTAGGGTTGTTATTTGTAGGTATAAAATTGACATCTGCTAAACAGAGAGAATAAAACAGACACCTGAATACCCTGCCTTGTAACAGAAATTAAAATTCATTATTGTTTAATACACACTTCTTTATCTTTCAAATATACTCCAGCTGTGCTTAACTAACTGACTTAAAATTCAACAATGTAACAAACACCATGCTATCTTGGAGATTCTTTAATTTTACAGATTTTATTGAGTAGAAAGTTCCCAATGGATACTGCAGATCAAGAAGTTTTGTTTGACTTGATGAAATGCTTCGTGGAAATCAAAATCTGATAGTGTATTTAGATCTTTGAATGATCTTGCACTTTTCAAACTGAGATCACTTTTGAAAGTTATCTTGTATAAATGATTTAATGAGGAATTATTGATGTTTCTCCAAAACATCTTAATAATTGCTGCTGCATATTCTCTGAATTACTCAAGTTGTTAAGAATAAAGACAGACAATTTTTTTATGTTATTAACACTTTTTCCATAAACATACATAATTTTTCAATAGGAATTTAAGACTCATCTACCCTTTCATGCCTCCCACCCCACTTTGATTCCCTGCACTCTACCCTACAGTCTTGCATTTTTTTCTGAGTCTTTCCAGAGTTTTTCTTCCAGTTTTTTGTTGTTGTTTCTCTCTTGTTATTGCTTTTATATATATAATAATATATATGATCTTATATAATTATATATTAAAAAAAAAAAAAAAAAAAAGAGAGAGAGAGAAAATCATGGATAGCAAGTTACTCTCTAGTAAATTTTTTTGTTTTGTCCCAAATGACTAAGAAACTAAATGTTCTAATATTTTTATTTTCTCTCTCTTTCTTTCTCTCTTTCTTTCTTTCTGGTATTTTGAGACAGGGTCTCCCCTTAGTCCTAGCTGGCCTGGAGCTCTCAATGTAGACCAGGCTGGCCTTGAACTCACAGTGATCTGCCTGCCTCTGACTCCCGAGTGCTAGGATTAAAGGTGTGCGCCACCACGCCTGGCCCTTACGTTGGTTTTTTGAGACAGGGTCTCACTATGTATCTCTGGCTAAAACTTACTATGCAGATCAGGCTGGGATTGAACTCCAGATTCACCTGTATCTGCGTCCTGGGTGTTGGGATTAAAGGTGTTTACCACTGGGTGCTTTATACCTTTTACACTGTGTTTGGGGTTTTGTTGTTGTTGTTGTTTGTGGTGGTGGTTGTTTTTTTGTCTGTTTTTTCAATCTTTTTGAGACGGGGTCTCCCTGCACCCCAGGTGTCCTCACTCTGGCTGGAACTCACTATGTAGACCAGGCTGGCTTTGAACTCACAGGGATCCTCGTGCCTCTGCCTCCTGAGTACTGGGATTAAAGATGTGCACCACCATGCCTGGTTACACTGTGTTTTACATCTTAAAAAAAATTTTTTTTAATTATGTGTATATGTGTGGGGGTTTGTACACATGAATGCATAGCCTGTGGAGGGTACTGGATCCTCTAGAACTGGAGTTACAGATGGTTGTAAGCCACCCAATGTGGGAGCTAGGAACCGAACTCCAGTCCTCTGCTGGAGCAGCAAGTGTTCTCAAGCACTGAGCCATCTCTCCAGACCTGAATCTTTACGTCTTATGAAGAGATATAAAGTCTGAACTGCAGCAGAGGTGATCTAGTCTAACGTTTTTCTCTTCTTTTCCAGCCTTGCAAAATTGCCCAGGCTAGACTCAAACTTGTACTTTTCCTGCCTAAGGCTCCTGAGTAGCAGGGATTACAGATGTGTACTACCACACCAGTTTCCTATAACACACTTGTTTATGGAACACAGAAATAAGTATATGTTAAATACTATGAAATTAGTACAGTAGTTCCTAACATCCAAGTATGATATGAAAATTCAATGAATTAAATGTTACTGTTGATGTTATTTCAAATTTACACATACCCCCACTGAGAATTTTTTTAGGTTTAGTTTATTTACTTAAAATAATGTTCTGATAGTGCTATTTTTCCACTTCATGTTCTTGTATCATATTTTATGTAGACTAAAGATTTCTTTTTAATTTTATTTATTTATTATTTTTTATGTGTATGAGTGTACTGTCTGCATGTAGGTTGGTGCACCCGTGAGTGTCATGCAATGCCACGGAGGTCAGAAGAGGGTGTCGGGTTCCCCTGGAACTGGAGTTAAAGACGGTTCTCAGCCGCCACATGGGTGCTGGGGATCGAACCCGGGTCCTCTGCAAGAGCAGTCGGCATTCTTAACCGCTAGGCTATCTCTCCAGCCCCGACTAAAGATTTCTATGAGTATGCAACTGAAGCCACCATAGGCATGAAATGGTAAAAGAAAAACATTTAAGATATTGGGAGAAGACCAAAAACAATTACAGATCTCTTAAAAATATTTTTATCCCGGGCGTGGTGGCACACGCCTTTAATTCCAGCACTCGAGAGGCAGGGCAGGCAGATCTCTGTGAGTTCAAGGCCAGCATGGTCTACATAGCGAGTTCCAGGCCAGCTGGGGCTAGCGAGACCCTGTCTCAAAAAAAAATTTTTGTTTTATGTGTGTTTTGTCCATATGTATAACAAGTGCAACATTTGCATGCAATGCCTGTGGAGTCAAGAAGAGGACATCAGATCTTCTGGAAGTGGAGTTATGGGTGGTTGTTAACCATTGTTTGGGTTCAGGGAACCAAAATCAGGTCCCCTGCAAGGGCAACCAGTGCTTTTGTTGTTGTTCTTGCTAGTTTATTTTTTAGACAGAGTCTCCTATTAGCCCCAGATAGAGCAGAATTCACTACATAGACCAGGCTGGCCTCACAGATCACAGAGATCTCCCTGCTTCTACCTCCCAAGGCTGAGATTAAAGGTATGTGCCCCAGGCCTCCTGCCTTAGCAACCAGTGCTCTTAACCCTCAGCCATTTCTCTAGTTTCAAACCAAGATTCTTTTTATTTTTTTTTTCCGGTGGGGGGTGGGGTGAGATGGGGGGGCGGAGGTGGAGTTGGGGGGGGTTGACACAGGGTTTTCCTGTAGCTCCAGTTGGCCTTGAACTCACTATGAAGACCAGGCTAGCCTTGAACTCACAGAGATCCGCTTGCATGGGATTAAAGGCCTGAGATACCATGCCCAGCCAAAGTCATGATTCTTTTTTTTTTTTGGTCTTTTCGAGACAGGGTCTCCCTGTAGTCCCAGCTGTCCTGGAACTCACTTTGTAGACCAGGCTGGCCCTGAACTCACAAAGATCCGCCTGCCTCTGCCTCCCAAGTACTAGGATTAAAGGTGTGTGCCTGTTTTTTAAATGGAACAAACTGATCTGATAAGGCCAAAATGTCTACATCTTGGCACCAATGTGTTATAGTGCTGGACATCTGTTGTGAGGGGCTGTGCATTGTAGGCTGTTTTAGTGGTATCCCCAACTTCTATCTATTAGATGCCAGCAACTGCCTCCCCTCCCCTATTGCTAATAATCAAAGATGTCTAAAAGACATTGTCAGGGTCCCTAAAGGGCAAATACAGCCCTGGCTGGAAATCAATAGGTAATAAAGATGAGTGTATTTTGTTAAATTTTCAAATAAATGGATGTATACCAAGTATAATAAGATAAATCAAATATATACGTATAAGTATAATAAGGTAAATCAAATCAGTAGTTCTAGCATTCTCTTGAATAGCTTCAGCTCATCACATACTTAATATCAAGATACAAGTTTGGTTTTGATTTTATGGTTTTCTGTCACTAACTGTCAAAAAGTTTGAAGAAACAGGAAATTAGGAATATCAGTCTATATTACTAATGAGAAATAGGTATCTTTCACTACACCAAGGCTTGTCAGGTTAGAAACAGCTTCCCTCTCTTCACAAGGAACACTTGTTATTTGACTAACACACAAATTTTAGTCAAGTACATTTCCAGTCTGTGGTCTAGGGTTAAGCAATTTAGTTCCTGTTAAACCTATCCAATGACCTAGGAGCATTAAAACTGTTTGCTTTTGTTTTCTGAATATGAATCACTAGGGAAAAGTTTTAAAACCATTTCAACTATTAGGCTTTTCATAGATTTTAAGAATACTAGCGGGTTGTTATACTGGAGAATGCTAAAATGTTGGATCAAGGACCAAGTAATTGTGTTGGCAAGTAAATATTTAGGTTTTTTAATATACAAAGAAAAATCCTGGGAGCTGCATCTCAAGTAGTTAACGAGACTTTGATCTGTCCTCAAAAAAAAAAAAAAAAAGTAAAAAAAAAAGAGAACTTGACTGCTCTTCAGAGGACCTAAGTTCAATTCCCAGCACCCACATGGCAGCTAAGAACTGTCCTTAACTCCAGTTCCAGGGGATCTGAGGCCCGCTTAACATAGCTGGATATGGGTGCTCTCACATACATGCAGGCAATAAGCTCATACACAGAAAACAAAAATAATAAATAAAATAAAATAAAAAAAAACAAAGGGGAATCCTGGGTTTCTCTATCCCATGCACCCTGAATTACTACTTTCAACATGTGCTTGAAAATGGGGGACCAAGGGCAATGTGAAAGCACTCGAGGAGACATCAGGAGAGCACCCTGTAAAGGAGATGACTGGGAATCAGTGATCAAATGAGGAATGGCTCAGAATAAAATTTAAAAAGAATCAGGCCAGGGCTGGAGAGATGGCTCAGTGGTTAAGAGCGCCAACTGCTCGAGCAGAGGACCCACATGGCAGCTAAGAACCGTCTTTAACTCCAGTTCCAGGGGAATCCGACGCCCTCTTCTGATCTACGCGGCACTGGACATGGGTGCACAAACCTACATGCAGTCAATATATTCATACACACAAAAAAAATAAATAAAATTGGGGCTGGAGAGATGGCCTAGCGGTTAAGAGCTCTGACTGCTCTTGCAGAGGATCCAGGTTTGATCCCCAGCACCCACATGATGGCTGAGAACCGGGTTCAATCCCCAGCACCCACACAGTGGCTGAGAACCATCTTTAACTCCAGTTCCAGGGGAATCCAATGCTCTCTTCTGATCTCTGCGGCATTGCACGACGCGGGCACACAAACCTACATGCCGACAGTACATTCATACACACACAAAAATAAATAAATAAATAAATAAATAAATAAATAAATAAATAAATAGAATCAGGCCTACTGGAGGGACAGAGCAAGCTACAGGCCTGCCATTAGCACCCTCTCTGCTTCCCAGACTCTGAGGCTCTGCATTGAAAACAAACCAGAAACAGCCTGGAAACCAATGAATTTGAAAATCATAATCACAAGGAAGACAGTATTGCTCATTTTGATTTTGCCTTCACTAGAAAAGTTTACCAAGTGGTCTCAAGTTCTCACATTCAACAAATATGCTTCTTCAACACTATGAAAGAAGAAAGAGTGGTTTGTATTTCCACAAATGAATGCCTATAGGATGAAAAGTTCTGTTAATACTGTTTTGTTTTGACTCTCTATATATAGTGATATCTCCAACACTAGATATTTGGACACCACTTGTTACATCTGAATTTACATACTGGGCAAAATTTCCTTTAACAAGAACAGCATTTTATAGTACATGGAATTTTAATTTCAACTGTCAAAGGTACACAGATACTTGATTTCCTTAGATGACAATTTTCTTTTACTAGGAAAACTGCAACGCCAAACTATTTTTTATTTAATGCTGTAATTTACATATATTACAATATTCATGATGTATGATAAATACTCAAATCCTATTTAGAAAACTTGCATTGTGAAAAAAATTGGAATTTAAACAAAATTATGTTTTGCATTTTTCAAAATACTCTATTTTTTTTCCTTTTCCTTTTTTAAAGACAGGGCCTCAGCCGGGCATGGTGTTGTATACCTTTAATCCCAGCACTCGGAAGGTAAAGGCAGGCAGATCTCTGTGAGTCCTGTCTCAAAAAAACAAAACAAAACAAAAAACCAAAAAAAACAAAAAAAGAAAGAAAAACACAGTCTCATTAGGAAGCCCCAGCTAGCTTGGAACTAGCTAAACTGACCATCGCCTAGTCTCAATCCCACAGCTACCTGCCTGCTTCTGCTTCCTGAGTGCTGGGATTAAAGGTATGTGCCACCACACTCAGCCCATAATTCTCTCATTCATTCTCTCTCTCTCTCTCTCTCTCTCTCTCTCTCTCTCTCTCTCTCTCTCTCTCTCTCTCTCTCTCTCTCTCTCGAGACAGGGTCTCCCTATAGCCCCAGCTGGACTGGACCTCACTCTGTAGACCAGGCTGGCCTTGAACTCACAGAGATCCACCTGCTTCTGGCTCGCGAGTGCTAGGATTAAAGGCGTGTACCACCACACCTGGCTTACAGACAGTTCTTAGCTGTCATGTGGGTGCTGGGAATTGAACCCAGGTCCTCTGCAAGAGCAGTTGGTGCTCTTAACTGCTGAGCCATCTCTCCAGTCCCATAATACTCTCATTTTTTAAAAAGCAAACAAGTCAATTTGACAATGATACCCAACTTGTTACTAATAAACTGAAATTCTTTATCTTTCCCAGACAATTCTAAGTCTAAACAGTAAATGGCAACATAATATAAATGTCAATAAATTCCTAAATCTGCAAAAATAAGTTAGCATCCTAGAGTTCATGAACACTTTGTGGACATTTCACGTAGGTGTAGGACTATGTTAACAAAGGATTCTTTCATTGTAACAGGCCATATGCTGCCACAAGCTGAAGAGGAAAATAGTTTCAAAATAACATGCTCTTTGATCCATTTCTTTTTTTTTTTTTTTTGTCTTTTGGAGACAGGGTCTCCTTGTAGCCCCAGCTGGCCTGGAACTCACTCTGTAGACCAGGCTGGGCTTGAACTCACAAAGATCCGCCTGCCTCTGCCTCACAAGTAATAGGATTAAAGGCGTGTGCCACCACGCCTGGACATTTCATTTTTTTTAATTGTATTTCAAGGGAAAATTTAGGGTTGATATTTTCTTTTTTAACTTTTTGATTTATTTTTATTTTATATATTCAAAATATATGTGTGTGTGTGTGTGTGTGTGTGTGTGTATTAGTGCACCCATGTCATGCAATGCCCAGAGAGGCCAAAAGACGACACTGAATCTCACAGAAATGGAGTTAAGATTGTTGTTAGCTATCATGTGAGTACTCTTAACCACTGTGCCATCTCTCCAGCTCCCAGGGTTGGTATTTTCTACTTGACCCTACTAATGTCTTTTCGCTAAAGTACTATTGTATTTGAGGGCCTGGAACTCGCTAAGTAGACTAGACTGGCCTGACAGAGATACACCTGCTTCTGCCTCCAGAGTGCTGGAATTATTTTTTTTAATTTAATTTTATTTATTTCTGTATGTGTATGAATGTACTGTCTTCATGCAGGTCTGTGCACCTGTGTCGTGCAATGCCACGGAGGTCAGAGAGGGGGTCGGATTCCCCTGGAACTGGAGTTCTCCTGGAATTGGAGTTTCAAACGGTTTTCTGCCGCCATGTGGGTGCTGGGGATGGAACCCAGGTCCTCTGTAAGAGCGGTTGGCGCTCTTAACCGCTAGACCATCTCTCCAGCCCCCAGAGTGCTGGAATTAAAGGCGTGCATGATCATGTCTGGCCAGATCCTGCAAATTTTTACGTAACCGATTGTAAATAATGCACATGAAATGTAAGATCCCATTATGTGAGCCAGTGAAAAAGCTTACTGGGCAAGTCATTTACTTGCCACTCAGCCTAATGACCTGAGTTCAATTCCCTGGACCCACATGGTGGAGAGAGAGAATTGATCCCCACAAGTTATCCTCTGACCTCCACATGTATGTCCCAACACATACACAAATAAATGAATATAATTTCAAAAATTAAGATCACAAATGTAACACGATTCAAATCACTAATGCTTTAAGTTTGAGAGTTTGAACTACCATAATGGAATAAGCTGGTAGACAAACAGGAAAATAGGAATTCGGGCACTCTACAGAATTCAACCAAAGGCATAGACTGACTCCATGCAAACTACTGGAATTTTGATAAGAGCAGTATGAGCTTTGTGAAGGCTTCTTCTCCCTCTATCACCTAGCTCTGTTAGTCATGGCAGAGAAGACTTGAAAACTACCATCTTTGTCCCCTTTGCCAGAGGGGCCTCACTTGTTAGCTAAACAATGATCTCCACTGTAAGCAGAGATGGCCTGTGGTTCCATAAACCAGAATAATCAAAGCAACCAGCAGGATCACACTAGCCAGGGCTTTAACAGAGTTCCATGAGCTGTAAGGGGATAGACTATATACTTCAGACTGACCAGAAGCTATATGCATTGCAGGTGAGACCAGGAAGGGCCCATGTATTCCTGGTGAATAGAGCTGGCAGTATGTGGAGATGAGATATGAGACCCCAACAGGAAGCAAGGCTGAGAAGCCTGAAACTGGAATGCATTCCCCGTCTCACACACATATTCATCAAAAGAGGCTAGAAGCCATCCTGGGTCCAGCCAGGTGTTTCAGCAGAGCTTGTAAGCAATCTTTGGCTGTTCACTATTACAATGGCACTGCACAGATGTTGCAGCTGCATGCCACAAAGTCCAGGCAAGCTATCAAACAAGCAAACAGCCACTGAATCACCAATGGGGGGTAAGTCATAACTTAAGAGTTGCTACAATATATTATCTAGAACATCCAATATTCAATATAAACTCATTAATGATGTAAGAAATAAGAACACATGATCCATAAGACTATCTCTAAATACCTTTAAGATATTAT
This sequence comes from Rhizomys pruinosus, assembly GCA_009823505.1. Lineage (NCBI taxonomy): Eukaryota > Metazoa > Chordata > Mammalia > Rodentia > Spalacidae > Rhizomys > Rhizomys pruinosus. The sequence continues at coordinate 1,541,549 of VZQC01011226.1, read as the reverse complement.
ACTCACCAAAGATTTCAAACTGGCTATTATAGGTAAGCTTTAAAGAAAATTAACTTTAAAAAATTAAATAATTCTGAACATACAACCTAGTAAAAGAACTGAAATTGTTCTTTTTTAAACAAAACAAAACCAAAAACAAAAAAACAAATAATGGGCTAGAGAGATGGCTCACCAGTTAAGAGCACTGGCTGCTCTTCCAGAGGACCTGGGTTCAATTTCCAGCACCCACATAGTGACTAACAACCATCCATAACTCAGTTCCAGAGGAATCCAACACCCTCTTCTGACTCTTGTAGGCATTGCACAACATGGGTGCACCTACACGAGCAAGCAATATTCATACGCATAAAATAAAAATAAATAAAAATATTTTTTAAAACTTTAAAGCCACACGTGGTGGTACACAACTTTAATCCCAATGCTCAGGAGGCAGAGGCAAGTGAATCTCTGTGACTTCAAGGCCAGACTGGTCTATATAGCAAGTTCCAGGCCACCTGGTGCTACAGGAAAACCCTGTCTCAAAAAGACCAAATAAATAAATAAATAAATAAATAAATAAATAAATAACCTTGTCTCAAAAAGACCAAAAACAAACAAACAAACAAAGTTCAGGAGATGGATAGCACTGGTAACTGAAGTTAATATATCCCTAGAGGGTGGTTAGGATGTGGCTCAGTACAATACTTGCCTAGCATGCACAGAGTCTTGGGTTTGAACTCTAGTATTACATAAATGTGGAATTGTGGTACATGCTGTAATCCTAGCACTTGGGAAGTAGAGGCAGAAGCATCAGAAGTTCAAGTTCATCCTTGGCTACACAGAGAATTTAAAATCAGTTCTAGGCCAGCCTGAGCTACATGATACCTCCTCTCCACCAACCCCCACCAAACACAAATAAAAGAAAAAAGCCCACCAAAAATTTTGAAAGTAGTAAGAAAGAAAGATGATTGAATAACAATACAATTAGCAGAATAATGATACAATTAATGGTTGATTTCTCCTTAGAAATAACTGTGGCCAGAAGACAGGAAAATGATATTTTTTTAATTGCTTAGGGAAGAAGACTTGGCAATGAACAATTCTATATCATTCAGAACTTTCCTTTAAAAATTAAGGGGCTGGAGAGATGGCCTAGCGGTTAAGAGCACCGACTGCTCTTACAGAGTACCTGGGTTCGATCCCCAGCACCCACATGGCGGCCGAGAACCATCTGAAACTCCAATTCCAGGAGAACTCCAGTTCCAGGGGAATCCGACACCCTCTTCTGACCTCCTCGGCATTGCACGACACGGGTGCACAAACCTGCATGCAGACAGTACATTGATACACATACAGAAAAAAAAAAAAATTAAAAGCAGGCTGGGCATGGTGGCGCACACCTTTAATACTAGCACTCGGGAGACAGAGGCAGGTGGATCTTTGTGAGTTCAAGGCCAGTCTGGTCTACAGAGCAAGTTCCAGGACAGCTGGGGCTACAGGGGGACCCTGTCTCAAAAAGACCAAAAATAAATAAATAAAAATAAAAGCAAAGAGGCTGGAGAAATGTTTGAGTGGGTAAGAGCACTGGGTGCTCTTGCAGAGTACTATGGTTTGGTTATTAGCACCCACAAAGAGGGTAACAACTATTGGTAACTCCAGTTCCAGAGGATCTGATGCCTTCTGGTTTCTGTGGGGACTGCATACATGGATGCACTTATATACACGCAGGCAAAACACTCAGACACATAAAATTTAAATAATTTAATTAAAAAATAAAATTATAGGTGAAGTTGCTGCCACGCATGTTGATGCACACTTTTAATCCTAGCACTTGGGAGGCAGAGGAAGGGGGATTTCTGTGAGTTCAAGGCCAGCCTGGTCTACATAGTAAGTTCTAGGACAGCTGGAGCTACAGGGAGACCCTGTCTCAAAAAGACCAAAAAAATAAATAAATAAGTGAAGCTGCCAGGTAGTACTATATAGCTTTCATCTCAGGACTTGGGAGGCAGAGGAGGTGGATTTCTGTGAGTTTGAGGACAGCATGGTTTATATAGTGACTTCTAGGCCAGTCAGGGATACACAGTGACATCCTGTCTCAAAGCAAACAAACAAAACAAAAAAGGTGAAATGCAAATATTCTGAGAGAAACAAGAATGGATTTGTTGCTTTTAGACTTGACTTTCAAAATCTGGAATGAAAAGTTGTGCAGACTATACATATATACGAAAGTGGTTCTGAGCTGCTCCAACTTCTGGCCCAGACCAGGTAAGGTCCTATGGACACCTTGGAGGTGACAAGATTGGGCAGTCCAAACCAGGGCGGCCCACGTCTCTTGCGGCCATCCTAGAGGGAACAGGGGCAGTGACATCATAATTTTGGCATATGTGTGAAGAACATATATGCTTATTTTGGAGCAATACAAATCAGAGGGAACAACAAAAGAACTGCATCAAAGAACTGACTGAAACAGCCCAAAACAACAACCCTCTGCATAGAAAAACTTTAAAAACACTAAATAAAGATGTATGGCAAAATAAACATGTATGGTAAAATGCATGAACTTGGGTGGGGTGGAGGGCATGGAAAGGGGAATGAGTCTAAATTAGACTCAGAAATGTATGAATTGCACAAAACTTCAATAAAAAACATAAAAAGTAAAAAATAAAGAAAGCGGTTCTAAGGAGTAATGAATCCACATGAAGAATCAAACACTAAGAATTAGTGAATATACAAGTTAAAATTAAAAAAAACCCTATAATAGGTTTTTCACATTTCTTTTTTTTTTTTTTTTTTTTTTTGTCTTTTTGAGACAGGGTCTCCCTTTAGTCCCAGCTGGCCTGGAGCTCACTTTGTAGACCAGGCAGGCCTTGAACTCACAGAGATCCACCTACCTGCCTCTGCCTTCCAAGTGCTGGGATTAAAGGCCTGTGCCACCACGCCCGGCTTCATTTCTTCTTTTAATAAATGATGTGAATGCATAGACAGAGGCAGGCGGATCTCTGTGAGTTCAAGGCCAGCCTGGTCTACATAGCAAGTTCCAGGCCAGCTGGGACTAAAGGGAGACCCCGTCTCAAAAAAAAAAAAAAAAGAATTGTATCTTAATTGTTAATAACCATTATTTTATTATTGTTGACTTTATATTCCTCATGAAAATTTTCACTTTAAAATAATGTAATTCAACATGCTACAAAGCATTTAGCATTTAGTTTGAGGAAGAACTAGAATCACTCTATAGTGGATTATAAGTAAAACTTGAAATCATTCCATTAGTTGAAGCAAATGAACACATGGGAACATATAACCTGCCACAGTTTCTGTATTACTATCAAACTGTCCTTTAATCTGGCCACATTTAGTTTAATCTTACACTTTTCTTCTCCTTAGATAGGAGTTTAAAAAGAAAGCCTAAAATATTTTGTGTCCCTTTCCTATATACCTGAATCTTTTTTTTTTATAATGAGCCGTTTTACACTTTATTTTATTTTTGTATGTGTATGAGTATACTGTCTGCATGTAGGTTGGTGCACCCGTGTCGTACAATGCTGTGGAGGTCAGAAGAGGGCATCAGATTCCCCTGGAACTGGAGTTAAAGATGGTTCTCAGTCTCCATGGGGTGCTGGGAATTGAAAGTAGGTCCTCTGCAACAGCAGCTGGTGCTCTTAACCGCTGAGCCATCTCTCCAGCCCCTATACCTGAATCTTAAGTATCCAAAATCCTTTGGTAAAAAGAGATTGGCCCACTTTCCTGAGTTGAATAACTGTGATAACTTATAAAACAGGCTGTTCTAATATTTTACATCAAAATCTCACATTTAGGATACTACTCTGTTGAGTAAAATTTTCTTAATGCATTTACCACATTTATGCTTAAAGAGATAAATAAGAGGATTGCTCTGGTTATAAGCTGGATGTTCGAGGCTCACAGGTACCCAGATTTTCTTAGCATCCTTAAGAGATATCTTCTTTTTTGCCTCTTAAAACAAAGTGGCAAAATAAATTATTTTAGGGTTGTTATTTGTAGGTATAAAATTGACATCTGCTAAACAGAGAGAATAAAACAGACACCTGAATACCCTGCCTTGTAACAGAAATTAAAATTCATTATTGTTTAATACACACTTCTTTATCTTTCAAATATACTCCAGCTGTGCTTAACTAACTGACTTAAAATTCAACAATGTAACAAACACCATGCTATCTTGGAGATTCTTTAATTTTACAGATTTTATTGAGTAGAAAGTTCCCAATGGATACTGCAGATCAAGAAGTTTTGTTTGACTTGATGAAATGCTTCGTGGAAATCAAAATCTGATAGTGTATTTAGATCTTTGAATGATCTTGCACTTTTCAAACTGAGATCACTTTTGAAAGTTATCTTGTATAAATGATTTAATGAGGAATTATTGATGTTTCTCCAAAACATCTTAATAATTGCTGCTGCATATTCTCTGAATTACTCAAGTTGTTAAGAATAAAGACAGACAATTTTTTTATGTTATTAAACTTTTTCCATAAATCATACATAATTTTTCAATAGAATTTAGAGTCATTTCCCTTTCCATGCCTCCCACCCCACTTGAGTCCCTGCACTCTACCATACATGTCTTGCATTTTTTTCTGAGTCTTTCCAGAGTTTTTCTTCCAGTTCTTTTGTTGTTGTTCTCTCTTGTATTGCTTTAATATATATACATATATATATATCTATATATATATATGTATATATATACATACACACCCATATCACCTGAATTGGAAGATTTATTTATTTATTTTTGCTAAAAGATGAAGACAGGCTGGGTGTGGTGGTGCACGCCTTTAATCCTAGCACTCAGGAGGCAGAGACAAGCAAATCTTTGTGAGTTCAAGGCCAGCCTGGTCTACAGAGCGAGCTCCAGGACAGCTGAGGCTACATATAGAGAGACCCTGTCTTGAAAAGACAAAAAAGGGCTGGAGAGATGGCCTAGCGGTTAAGAGCGCCGACCGCTCTTGCAGAGGACCCGGGTTCGATCCCCAGCACCCACATGGCGGCCGAGAACCATCTGAAACTCCAATTCCAGGAGAACTCCAGTTCCAGGGGAATCCGACACCCTCTTGAAGACCTCCGCGGCATTGCACGACACGGGTGCACAAACTTGCATGCAGACAGTACATTCATACACATACAGAAATAAATAAAATTAATTTAAAAAATTTTAAAAAAAAAGAAAAGACAAAAAAAAAAAAATGAAGACAGACAATTCTTAGACCAAGAAAAGAATCTTAGAAGATCTAGGATAGATACCTATATGCTAGTTTCTAATGCAAGCACATGCTGGAAACATACATTATCCCGTCACTCTTTTTTGTTGTTTTTTGTTTTAGAACAGAGTATAGCTCTGGCTGGCCTGGAAATTGCTATATAGACCAGGCTAGCCTGGTATTCACAGAAGTCTGCTTGCCTCTGCCTCCCAAGTGCTGAGCGTATGTGCCACCACACCTGGCAATCTCATGTGATCTTTATCCTGACAGACAGTCATTTTCCCCACTGGCTTACAGATAAAAAGTCTGGTTATCAAGAAGAATTAAACTGGGGCTGGAAATGTAGCTTAGTTGATGACATTTCCCTAGTATGTACAAAACCCTGTGTTACACATGCCTATAATCCCAGCACATGGATAATGGAAGCATTATGTTGAGTGTTCAGAACATACATAAAAAAATAAAACATACAACAGTATACGTGTATAACAAAGGTTGGAGCAAGGGACTGGTGTTATTATACCTATTTACTTATTTATTTATTTATTTATTTATGCAACTGTGGAAGTCAGAAAACAACCTGTGAGAATCAGTTCTCTCCTTCTGTGGGTCCTGGGAATCAAACTCAGGTTGTCAGGCTTGGTGGCAAGTATTTTAACCTGCTGGGCCATCTCACCTATCTGATGAGACTCTTACACAGTAGGAAAGAAATATATAACTATTTGAAATAGACTATGATTAACAGAAAACTTCTAGCAAGAACTAAACTAAATCAAGAAATTATATTAAATATAAATTATCGCCGGGCGTGGTGGTGCACGCCTTTAATCCTAGCACTTGGGAGGCAGAGGCAGGCGGATCTTTGTGAGTTCAAGGCCAGCCTGGTCTACAGAGTGAGTTCCAGGACAGCTGGGGCTACAGGGAGACCCTGTCTCAAAAAGACAAAAAAAAAAAAAAAAAGCAAGACTCGGCCGGGAATGGTGGCGCATGCCTTTAATCCTAGCACTTGGGAGGCAGAGGCAGGCGGATCTCTGTGAGTTCAAGGCCAGCCTGGTCTATACAGTGAGCTCCAGGCCAGCTGGGACTAAAGGCATGGCTCAGCTAAATACTAATGTCTATTAGAAATTTACTTTACCCAGCACTTGGGAGTTAAGGCAGAAAGACTATGAATTTGTAGTGAACTAGGGCTATAAACAAGATCCTTTCTCAAAATTGGAGGGGAAAGGGAGGGGAAGTGAAGAGAATATAAGAGATGGGGGCAAGCAGGAAGGGAGAGAGAGGGATGGAGTGAGGAAAGATAGTCAAGTACTTGCTGTATAAGCATGGGGACCTGGGTTTGATCCTCAGAACCCATGTGTGTTGGATAGCATTTTTTTAATTTATTATTTCTTATGAGTGTACTGTCTGCATGTAGGTTGGTGCACCTATGTCGTGCAATGCTGCAGAGGTCAAAAGACATTGTCAGATTCCCTTGGAATTGGAGTTAAAGTTCTTAGCCACCATGTGGGTTCTGGGACTCGAACCTGGGTCCTCTGCAAGAGCAGTTGGCACTCTTAACCACTAGGCCATCTCTCCGGCCCCTGGATAGCTTTAATGTCAATTTGACACACCTGGATTGAGGGAGCTTCAATTGGGGAATTGTCTCCATTGGACTGGCCTGTGGCCATGTCTGTGGGGTATTTTCTTGATTGCTAAGTGATGTGGGAGGGTCCAGCCCACTGTGGTTGATGCCACCCCTGGGAAGGTTGTTGTGTATTATGTAAGGAAGCAGGCTGAGCATGGGCCAGGAGAGCAAGCCAGTAAGCAGCATTCCTCCATGGCTCCTGCCTCCAGGTTCCTGCCCTGAGTGTGTGCCTTGGGCTTCCTAAATAATGAATTATGACCTGGGAGACGTAAGATGAATAAATCCTTTCCTCCTCCCAAATTGGTATTGTTTAGAGTGTGTTGTCACAGCAATTGAAGACAAACTAGAACACCATGTTAAAAACAAAAGCAGCTAGGTAAGGTGGCTCACACTTGTAATCCCAAGGCTGAGGAGGTGCAGGAATGTGCTGACCAGCCAGCCTAGTCTGCTCAGCAAGTCTCCTTTGTTGAAAAAAAATAAAAAGAAAAGAAAAAATGAGGTGGGCAGCACCTGAGGAATACAACCTGAGGTTGACCTCTGGGTTCCACATGTACCTACACACACACACATACACACACACACACACACACACACACGCACGCACGCACGCACGCACGCACACAAAGAGATACACTACCAGGGGACCTGGATTCGATCCCCAGTACCCACATGGCAGCTGAGAACCGTCTTTAACTCCAGTTCTACACTGGCTAATAGAAATGTCTCTGGGGGGGTACTCACACATGTACCATCCTGTGTCCCCCCTCCCCCCGCCACCATTGTGGTTCCCCTGGTTACTAGGCAAAGTGATGGGTGGACTCCCCAATCTTAGTTAGACTAGAGAGTTTTTTAGGCTTGCCTACAAAGTGAGTGGAGACATCTCTTACATGACAAACAGTGATTCTCCTTCCCCGCTATGGCAGCCCAGCCCAGAGACGGGGCATGACTTCTGTGTCCTCTGCCCATGATGACAAAAACGGAGCCTCCCACCCACCTCCCGCCCCCAGCTCCACTTTTTATATGCTTCTGGCCCCAGAGTTCCATGTGTATTCTCCTGAGCATCAAGGGAAAGCCAGCTTTGCAGCCTCGCTGCAGGCCTTGGCCTTGCCCTTAGCCCCTTCCTCTAAGTAAACCAGACTCCATCTTTGTAGTTTGCAGCATGTCCTATGATAAATCCATTTCAAAGAATATATATTTCATCCCACACTTAATCAGATTATGTTCTAAAAGTAACTATGTCTACTGAGTAAGGGCTATTAACACTTCTTAGAGATCTCCTGATGCCAGCAAAGGAGGGAAGTGGGGAGGAGGAATGTAGAACAGGTACAGAAATCATTTGAAAGCAAATGTTTTCCTTGCTGCCTTTCTCCCTTGCACAGCAGTCTGAGAAGGTTGGTGTTTTAAAAAGTTTTAGGCTTGGGGCTGGAGAGATGGCTCAGCAGTTAAGAGCACTTGGCTACTCTTGAAGAAGACCAGGTTTGAATCCCAGCACCCACATGGCGGCTAACAACTGTAACTTGTAACTCTAGTTCTAGGGGATCTGACACCCTCTTCTGACTTCTGTGGGCATTGCATGACATGAATACACTTACATACATGTAGGCAATAGATTCATACACATAAAATAAAAATAATAAACTATTTTTTTAAGTATTAAAAAACGTTTTATGTCTAAACCTCCATTTCCAATTTGGGGGACAATAAAGTAGAAATACTACCCAAATTACTTTCCAATATGTTCAATATATCAATGTATATTACAACAAAACCAAATATACTATAACTATCACCCTGAATTTCCCCACTAAAGTTCATTTTATTTGTGTGCTCATTCAATAAACATTTTTTGTTTCCTATGTATAAGTACTTTTTAGATGTTTCATAGGTTTTGAAAAAAATGAAGCGTGCACATTATTTTAAAATTGAACCAATTCAGACAAGTACAAAAATAGCAGGAGAGCAGGAAATTCCTCTACAACCTCTGCCTAGAGTTTAATTTGGTCAAAAAATCTCGGTCTCTTCCTTTGCTAGGCACATTAATACATTTTCTTTTAAATTTTTTTATTTATTTCTGTATGTGTATGAATGTACTGTCTGCATGCAGGTCCATGCACCCGTGTCGTGCAATGAGGCAGAGGTCAGAAAAGGGCGTCGGATTCCCCTGGAACTGGAGTTCTCCTGGAATTGGAGTTTCGGACGGTTCTCAGCCGCCATGTGGGCATTGGGGATCGAACCTGGGTCCTCTGCAAGAGCGGTCGGCACTCTCAACCGCTAGGCCATCTCTCCAGCCCACATTAATACATTTTCATAAAAAACACGAGTCACTTACTTTTCTCTTTTTCTTCTTTGTTTTTGGTCTTTTTGAGACAGGGTCTACTTGTAGCCCCAACTGGCCTGGAACCAACTATATAAACCAGGCTGGCCTTGAACTCACAGAGATCCACCTGCCTTTGCCTCCCAGTGCTGGGATTAAAGGCGTGTGCCACCACACCTGGCCTTGAGCCCACTTTTCAATTATTCTGATATGCTTGTACCTTGGAAGCGTTTTCCTCCTACCACACCATGAAGAGAGTGTCAGGTCTTATGATTTTGCAATCCTCACTCCTAAGCATTAAGCTTAGGCTAGGGTAGACACTCAATAAACTTTCATCACAATAAAAAATAAATTTATTCTTAAAAGTAAACCACCAACTATGAAGTTTCAATTTTATTTATTTTGAAAAGGAAGTCAGGTTTATTTTAGGCCTGCTTGAGAAGTGTTAGAATGTCCCCAGTTTTATACCCGGGCACACAAGGAAGTGAGTTTACAAGGAAGTGGGCAAGGAGATTAGGGCATAGGTGGATCTGTGGCTGGTATCAGTAGAAGCATCTTGAGAAAAACTGAGGCTTGTGACCAGGTATCAGTAGGAGCCTTGATTGTAGGATATGACAGCAATTTTCTCAGAACTTCTACCTCAGTTGATTTCCTGGAAAATCCCTGACTTAGGTGCGCTTATGACCTTACATTCCACCATTTTGTGTCACAGGGATAGGTTTTTCTGTCCTAGCTGTTTCCTGCTGATGGGAGACGATGAAGAGGGGGTTAATGAAACAAGAGGGTGAGATGCTTTATACCTGGGTGTCACTGCTGTCAGCAGGGATCCATTCATATTTGTCTTTGGGCAAAGTCAGATCAATGGTAGTGCAGAGCCTGTACCTGGTGGCCAGTCTGATCAGAATCTCTCAGCCACACCCAACCCAAAGCAGCTAGAGTCTCAAACCTCAATGGAGTTCATGGCACCAGATGTTAGGTTCATTTTGAGGGGAGACAGCGCAGAGAGGAGAAAATGTCAGAACCCCAATGAAAAGGAATTCCGGTTTGTTTAGGTTTTTTTTTTTTTTTTTGGTCTTTTTGAGACAGGGTCTCCCTGTAGCCCCAGCTGTCCTGGAATTTGCTCTGTAGACCAGGCTGGCCTTGAACTCACAAAGATCTGCCTGCCTCTTCCTCCCAAGTGCTAGGATTAAAGGCGTGTGTCACCATTCCCGGGTAGGAATTCAGGTTTATTTTAGGCATAGCAGCTGGCCTGCCTGTGTCAGGATTAGAATGACCAGCCTCAATTTTATTTTTTTAAATGACATTCTTCTAAAAAATATTTTATTTATTGTTTTTATTTTTATGTGTATGAGTGCATTGCTACATGTGTGTAAGTGCACCCATGTCATGCAGTGTCAGAAGAGGGCATCGGACTTACCAACAGCTGTTAGCCACCATACAAATGCTGGAAATTGGGGGCTGGAGAGATGGCCTAGCGGTTAAGAGCACCAACCGCTTTTACAGAGGGCCTGGGTTCGATCCCCAGCACCCACATGGCGGCTGAGAACCGTCTAAAACTCCAATTCCAGGAGAACTCCAGTTCCAGAGGAATCCGACACCCTCTTCTGACCTCCGTGGCATTGCACGACACGGGTGCACACACCTGCATGCAGACAGTACATTCATACACATACCGAAATTAAAAAAAAATTAAAAAAAACAAATGCTGGAAATTGAACCCAGGTTCTCTAAAAAAGCAACCAGTGCTCTTAACCACTGAGCCATCTCTCCTGCCTTGAAGTCTGAATTTCATACCAATATTTGTCTGTCCTCCTCTTACAGAAAATAAACTGATAACTGCACTCGACTATTTCCTTCATCTAAAATATACCTTATAAAACATTTACCTAGTTAAAAGTCTAGACAAGCCAGGTGTGGTGGGGCATGCCTTTAATTTCAGCAGAGGCAGGTAGAGCTCAGAGATCAAGGTCAGCCTGGTCTACATAGCAAGTTCCAGGCCAGCTGTGTCTACAGGGAGACCCTATCTCAAAAAAGAAAAAACCCTTCTCCCCTAAAAAAAACCTGTCTGGACACAAGATAAAAATAAACATATAGATATGCATGCTTAATGCTGGCCAAACATAACTATTTGCATGTAAAGAAACTCATAGGGGCTAGAGAGATGGCCTAGCAAGCAGTTAAGAGCACCGACTGCTCTTGCAGAGGACCTGGTTCAATCTCCAGCACCCACATGGCAACTGAGAACCATCTTTAACTCCAATTCCAGGGGAATCTGACACCCTCTTCTGACCTCCTCAGCATTGCACGACACAGGTGCACAAACCTACATGCAGACAGTACATTCATACACATACAAAAATAAATTAAAAAATTAATTCAGGAAATAAAATGGTCAGTCATTGGAGCAATAAAAGGTAATGGGGGAGGGGTGCACTTATTTAAAATCACATAAGCTTAAGTTTCATGTTCATCTTTAAAATTCTCAAAAGAATACTTTTGGGGTTTGTCTCTTTCATTTTGTTGTTTGACAGAGTCTTGCTATGAAGCCCAGGCTGGCCTCAAACTTATGATTTTCCCTGTCTCAATTTCTCAAGTCCTAGAGTTAGGAGAGCTAAATGTTGCACCTTGGTGTTATGTCCTTAATACATAAAATCCTACAGTAACTCACACGTGATCATCGCCAAAAGGCTGAGACGCGATGAAGGTGACCTAAACGCAGCTCAGTAACTCAATCTGAGAGTGAACTCACCATGACACTTAAGGTTTTCATAGCTTCTGAATTTTCTTTTTTTTTTTTTTTTATTTATTTCTGTATGTGTATCAATGTACTGTCTGCATGCAGGTCTGTGCACCCGTGTCGTGCAATGCCGCGGAGGTCAGAAGAGCGTGTTGGATTCCCCTGGAACTGGAGTTCTCCTGGAATTGGAGCTTCAGACGGTTCTCAGCCGCCATGTGCGTGCTGGGGATCGAACCCGGGTCCTCTGCAAGAGCGGTCGGCACTCTTAACTGCTAGGCCATCTCTCCAGCCCAGCTTCTGAATTTTCAATGCAGAAATAGGGCAAAGAATTCTTCTCCAGACAAAATAAACAGTACTTCCTTTGACATGGTGGGTTATTATCCCCTCCAAGTTCATTAATACTGATACAGATGACTTCCTGCTCATCTACCTTCACCCTAGTGTTAGAAGTCTAGGAAAATTCTTGAGGGACCCTAGAGCAGGTCCACCCAGACTTCAAGCTTGGAACTCCCTTTGAGGCTTAGCCTGTTTGATTTCCTCTCTTACTGTCTCGTGTCCAATACATGATACACTGTCCTCATAGCTCAACAGGACTACCCATATCTCTCCACCCTGCTCAATGCCCTTTCTGATACTGGTGGATCTACTGATCTTCAAAAAAAGTTCAGAATTTGGTTTAATATCTTCCCTACCATTTGTCCATTTTTCTATTTTTTCTGATTTCTGTTATTATCTTATTTAGGTCAAATCTATTCTTTTCTGCCTTATTTAGGTAGAAGCCTACTCAGATTATTAATTTAAAATAAATTTCCCACTAGCATTGCTCTAGCTGTACCCCACAAATTGACATTTTTTTCATTCAAAATAGTTTTCCATATGATTTTTTACCCATGAATTAGTTGGTAGATCTGTTTAATTTCTAAATATTTGAGAATTTTCAGATATCTTTCCCTTAGTGAATTCTAATTTAATTGTTTTAGCTAAGACATATTGTCTGTGATTTAGAGATGTTTAAATGTATTGCCTTTGGGGAGGGAGAGGAATTTGAGACAGGGTCTCCCTGTATCCCTGGCTGGCCTAGAATTCCCTATATAGACCAGGCTAGCCTCAAACTCACAGAAATCCACTTGCCTCTGCCTGTTGAGTGCTAGAATTAAAGGTTTGTACTACCATCTCTGGTTGAGGGTTTTTGTTTTGTTTTGTTTTTGTTGTTTTGTTGTTTTGTTTCATTTTGTTTTAACCTCCCAGCATATGGCTGATATGGGTGAACATTCTATGTGCACTTGAAAATGTTTATCCTGAAGTATTTTGGGGTATTCCTATATATTCAATATATATTCTATCAATTAATAAAAAAGGAGTGAAGTCATATATACTTGTGAAATTCTCTATTTTAGTTGCCAGGTTTCGATCCATGTACTTTGAAGCCCTGGTATATGCACAGCATGAATAATTATATCTTTGTGAATTGATTCCTTTATCATTTTAAAATACTTTCTACCTCTTGTAATATTCTTTGCTCTGAAGTCCAGTTTTAAGTAAGTACAGTCAATATTCTCAGTGTTTGTATGCTGTATTTTTTTTCCCACTTTGGGTTTACTTAAAATGAAGTATTTATTTTTTCATTAATTTAGTAGGCATACTAAATAGCTTCACTATGATATTTTCCTACACCTCTCATTGTACTTTGACTATATTCCCATATATTAACCCCCCCCCCGTTCCCTCACTGGCCCAATCCTCACTCAATTAGTCTCCCTTCTGCTTTCATGGCTTATATATGTATGTATGAATGCATTTGTATGTATGTATTCATGTGTATGTATACTTAAATGTAGAACCTACATTAAAATGAGCTTATTGTAGATAGCATTTTTTTTTCTTTTTTAAAAATACAAACACTAAAAAAAAAAAATACAAACCCTGGAAATAGTTGTTCTTTAACTACGGTAGTATGACCACTTAAACTACGGTAGTATGACCACTTATAGCTAATGCAATTACTGATATGATTAGATTCAAATCTACCAGTTTGGTATTTGTTTTATATTTGTCTCACTCATACTTTGTTCCTTTCCTTTTTTCATTTCCAGCTTCCTTCAGGACTGACTACTCCCTAGTATTCCGTATTTGACTTATTTTTCAAATCATTCTACATTTGCAGTACATACATTTTATTTTATAATGATCCGCCTTTGAATAATATTATACCCATCTTCATATAATATATTAACTTTTGACAGTACAGGAATCCCCTTTATCCAAGGAGGAAACATTTCAAGACTCCCAGTGGATGTCTCAAACTGTGGACAGTAGCAAATCTTTTTTTAAATTTTATTTATTTTTGTATGTGTATGAGTGTACTGTCTGCATGCAGGTTTGTGCACCCGTGTTGTGCAATGCCGCGGAGGTCAGAAGAGGGTCTCGGATTCCCCTGGAACTGGAGTTCTCCTGGAATTGGAGTTACAGATGGTTCTTAGCCGCCATGTGGGTGCTGGGGATCAAACCCGGGTCCTCTGCAAGAGCAGTCGGTGCTCTTAACCGCTAGGCTATCTCTCCAGCCCATTACCAAATCTTATATACATGCAATACCATACCTCAGCAGGCAATCTGATAACCAAGATGCCTATAAAGTATATACAGCATGTCCACAGGTTACACAGACAACATAGATACCATATTAGTCACTTTTCTATTGGTGTGATAAAACCACCATGACCAAAGGAACTTATAAAAGGAAGAGTTTATTTGAGCTTATGATTGATGGTTCCAGGTAATTAGAGTCCATTGTGGCAGGAGGCATGCTACCTGGGGCTGGAGCAGAAAGCCGAGGTTCACATCTCGCAGTGAGCACAGGAAGTTAAGAGAGAGAGAGAGAGACTGGAGACTGCAAGGCTTGTTAAACTCACTAAGCCCACACCAATGACGTACTTCCTCCAGCATGGCCATACCTTCTAAGACCTCCCAGAACAGTGTCACCAACTGTGGACAAAATGTCTGAATACTTAAAGCCTATGGGGGACACTCTCATTCAAACCACTACAGATACACAGACCAACAAGAGAGGACTGATGACTAGATACAGTAGTATGGCACAAGACTCATTACTCAGAATGGTACACAATTTAAAGTTGACTGTTATTTTCAGAACACAGTTGTTGGGGTAAATAAGATGAGGATAAAGGAGAACTACTGTATACTTCAACTGTCCCCCTGCTATCCTTTGTTCTCATTTTCATACATGTTATTCTTCGAATGTTAAAAATTCCCATAATATATTGCTAATCATTGTTGTTTACTTAACTATCTCTACAGTTTTAATGAGAAAAAACTTACATTTCTCTCACATATTTAGAATTTTCAGAGATAGTCATTCTTATATGTAGCTCGGTTTTCACTGAGATCATTTTCTGTCTGTCTAAAGAAACCTGTCTAACATTTCCTATAGCACTAGTCTGTTAGCAATACTTTCTCCAGTTTTCATTTGTCTAAAAAGACATATTTAATGGGTAATGTGGGTTGACAGAGCTTCTTTTTCTATCATATCATTTAAAATGAATTTTCATATATATATATA
>VZQC01011226.1:1366518-1526012 GCA_009823505.1 Rhizomys pruinosus | reverse complement strand
ATATATATATATATATATATATATTTCCTGAGATGTCTATAGTAATTATGACCTTTGTTCCTCTGTTCTTGATGTGTCTTTTTTTCCCGACTGATTTTTTTTTTTCTGACTGAATGTTAAGACTGTTTTCTTTACCACTTATTTTAGAAATTTGATTATGACATACCCTGTTGTTGGCTTTCTTTATTCTACTTACTGTTTGTTGAGCCTCTTGGATCTGTTAGTTGATACTTCCAATCAAATTTGGAAAATTTAGGATATTATTTCTTTAAATATTGTTTCTGTCCATTTTTTGTTTTCTAGTAACTTGTATTTTAAACTACCTAATACTGGCCTAAATATGAATAGGTTCTATAATGTTCTTCACTCTTATTTCTGCACTTCATTCTGGGTACTTTTATTTTTAAGATCATTGATCTTTTCTTCCACAGTATGTAACTTGTCTGTGATCTCATCAAGTGAAATTTCGTTCTACTTGGTTCTTTATATTTCTGCTTCCCAACCTACAGTGATCATGTTTTAATTACTTTGAACATATTTATTATACTTACTAAAGCTCGTCAACATTCTTGTCTGCTAAGTCCACCATGCCTGCTATTTCTAGATGTTCCTATTCTTTTTCAGTTATGCGTTATATTTTCCTGTTTCTAGATCTGTCTGGTATGCTATGACTGCTGGATTTTTTATATCCATGTAAACAGGGTTGAAACTTGTTCTAGTTGGCAGTTGAATTATATGTGAACTAATTTGTTTGATGTAGTATTTAGAGTAGACAAAGAATAGTCTTCTTTGTTTATTGAAATACAGTCTCACTCTTCAGCCTAGGCTAGCCTTAAACTCACTGAAATCCTTTGGCATCAGCCTCTTGAGTGCTGGGATTACACACTCAGTTTTACAAAACTTTATTCTAGAACTAATTTAGTTCCAACTTAAATGTGTGAGCTTTCAGAACTCTCCTCCTGAATACCCCATGTATTCAAAGAGGCCTTTTCACTGTGGTTGATGGGAACTCAACTGATTTCTGGTTACTGTTCAGGTTACTACTCACCACTGTTTTCCATACAAGTTGTTCCTTGCCCAGCCTCATGGAATTTCACTCTGCCTACATGAAGCACTCAAAGCAACTGTAACATAGATATCTTTATCTGCACAGCTCCTTCCTCTTACTATACTAGCCTGTATATTCTATCCATAAGGACCTCCCTAAACTCTGGTCTATGTCTCACACCACTCAGCAGTAACAGAGTGCTGTTTAGATTTCTCTTCCGTGTACTGCATTCTGGCAATTACTTCTGGGAAGGAAGCCAAGACAATCATGGAGATAGCTTTCTTCCTCTGTGGAATGACAGTACTGAGTTGCCCATTGTCCAATATAGGAAGACAGTTGTTTCATGTATACTGTCTGGTTTCCTAGCTGTTTATTAAGAAAAGGCAAGTTCGGATCCTGTTAGTCCCTTGTGGCTAGACGCAAAGTCCTGACTCATAATATCTTACTGTACATTAAGTACTATATATAACTGCAGGGGCTGTGATAGGTGCTATTCCCCATAGAAGACTTGCTTTTTTTACTGTTAAGCAGAAGGGAAAAGAGCTGGGATGGGCCTGGAATGCAGCTGTAGTTAGATTTTGCTCAATCTCTTTTTTCAAATATCTCAAGGATGAAGATGTCAGTTGGTACAGGCTCCTTCCTCTAGTTTACCAGGACTCAAATATGGCTGGGGATATATAAAATAAAAATTATAATAACACTGAGATATTATTTACCCTTCTCATTGTACTGACATTGACAATGATGGTGCAAACCTTTGTACAACCCAAGACAATGGTACCACCCAAACGACTATATTCTTCAGTGCCATGCACCCACAGAAGGAAAAAAGTGACCAATTTTACCTAGTGTCTTTGATAAAACAGTAAAAATGATTAATTATATTAACTCCTGACTATTAAGTGTATGTCCTTTTTTATAAACTAAAATGCAAAATGAGTAGTACTACATGAAAAGCATTTTTTTTTTCAAACCAAAATATAGTTACTATCTCAGGGAAAAGCACTTAGGAGGCAGAGGCAGGCAGATCTCTGTGAACTCAAGGCCAGCCTGGTCTACATAGTGAGCTCCAGGCCAGCCGGGACTAAAGGGAGACCCTGTCTCAAAAAGACCAATAATAATAATAATAATAATAATAATAATAATAATATAAACTAGAGGGGCTGGAGAGATGGCTCAGGTGTTAAGAGTACTGCAGTACCACATGGTAGCTAACAACTGTCTGTGACTCCAGTTCCAGGGGATCTGACATTCATTCTGGCCTCCAAAGGCACTGCATGACATGGGTGCACTTACACACATTCAGGAAATATACTCATAGACATAAAATAAATAAAAACCAAAATAGAGCAATGGATTCTAATGCAATAAAGCACAAAAAGTTTAATGATGTGGTTTCATATTCCCCAATGCGTCCAACCCTTAAGAAACATGGGATCAAAGAAGAATATTCACAATCACCTGAAAAGCTATTAAATTCCCCTTTTTTTTTCCAATGAATTCTCTATGTGAGGCTTAACTGCTTTCATCTGCTTCAATCAAAACAACACATTGCAATGAACTGAAGACAGAAGTAGAGAGGAAAATTCAGCTATCTCCTACTAAATTAGACAATAATAAGATTTATAAGAATACAAAACAATTCTACTCCTCAGTACCTTTTTTATTTTGGAAATTTCAACTATTTTCCCAAAGATGTTTATTAAGGTTAACATGGAATAAGTTCATTATATTTTTAAGTTAATAAATATTAAAATTTTTTCTTGCTGTTAATTCTAACTTTCAGAGATAATAAATATCAACAGATTTAAGTCATAGGAGCAAAATCTCCTTGGAATCCTCAATACACTGTAAGATTGGAAAAGGGCCCTGAAATCCACAAGTTTAAAAAATTTTTTTTATTAATTTTATTTATTTCCGTATGTGTATGAATGTACTGTCTGCATGCAAGTTTGTGCACCCGTGTCGTGCAATGCCACGGAGGTCAGAAGAGGGTGTCGGATTCCCCTGGAACTGGAGTTCTCCTGGAATATGGAGTTACAGACGGTTCTCGGCCGCCATGTGGGTGCTGGGGATCGAACCCGGGTCCTCTGTAAGAGCAGTCCATGCTCTTAACCGCTAGGCCATCTCTCCAGCCCCGAAATCCACAAGTTTTAAAACTTAACAGTCTCCTAAGCATCAAGAGAGTGCAAGAAATTCGCCTGAGCATTCCAGCCTTCACCACTACTGCAGCACCTAGGAGATGCTTTAGAGGAGTGTGGCAGTGGGAAGCTGTGCATTTCGGACTTCTCCAGACTTGCACCTACCAAACTAGGTGACACAATTCATCAAAGGTCTTCTGATTTCTCTTTTCCCTTGCAACAGAGATGCAGCTAGGGGACTACCTGGATTAAACCTGATACAGAAACAGGTCCACTGCACCTGGCAACTGCTCCTAAGGGAAAAGCAACTGGCTACCTCAGTTCCTATAAGGGTGCCTCCTCCTCTAGACTGAGCTTTTTTTTTTTTTTTTTTTTTTNTGGTGTTTTCGAGACAGGGTCTCCCTATAGCCCCAGCTGTCCTTGAACTCACTCTGTAGACCAGGCTGGCCTTGAACTCACAAAGATCCGCCTGCCTCTGCCTCCCAAGTGCTAGGATTAAAGGCGTGCGCCACCACGCCTGGCAAGTGAGCTTCTCTCTTATTCACAACCACAGTTCCCCTATACTTTAAGATTTGGGGAAATAATCCATGTTCTACACAGGTGCCATTGTCTACCACAGCATACTAGTCAGGGCAGAGGTCTTTTAATCCATTATCAAATAACAATAGCTAAGGGAATCTGCCAAGTAACAGTCTCAGCATTTTACATAATATTAACTCACTTAATTCTTTTTTTTTTTTTTTTTTGTCTTTTCGAGACAGGGTCTCCCTGTATCCCCAGCTGTCCCAGAACTCACTCTGTAGACCAGGCTGGCCTTGAACTCACAAAGATCTGCCTGCTTCTGCTTCCCAAGCGTTGGGATTAAAGGCGTGCACCACCACGCCCGGCTAACTCACTTAATTCTTAAGGCATCAAAATTCAACAGATACTACTATTATCCTCAGTAAAATCACAAGTGGTGAACAGGATTCTAAGCTAGGCAATTTGCTTCAGAGCCTATGCTTTCAACCTCTAGTGAGTTTGCCATGATTGAGAATATCACCTCAAGAACAGAGATGTCTAAAACTCCTTTGGTTCTGGGGATCCAGCCTAGGGCTACGCATGTTACGCAAGTGCTCCGAAGCACTTGGGATCTAGCTAGATCTTTATCTCTAGGTATGACTTGTCTAACTGCTCACTGAACTTCAATCTGGATCTTCAGCTTGTCTAAAATCAATGCATCATCTTCACTACTCTGAAAACTCCCTTCTCTGAACACTGACCCTCCCTGACACAGTTCTTCCTCTATGCTTCCTCACTTGGTCAACCTGGACAATTATGATCTTCTTTTTTAAGTTTCACCAAAAACATTTAGGTCTATACATAGTAAGGTAGAAACACTGACTCACAACCAAGTTTGCAATGGTGTATACAACAGTAATATAATAGGCTGTTTGATTTAAAATAAAAACCTTAATTTTCCTTTTATGAAATAGTGATTACAGATATTTTGTTTTATCATTTTCTTCATAATAACAAAAAGTCATCCAGATGCTCAAGTCTCCAGAGGAAACTTGAAAGAACACCAGGATGCCAGTAAGAACATTGAACCAAAGAGAATAGGTTTACCTCTTTTACTGCTGATAGAGTGTTACAGTACAAAAAAAAAAAAAAAAAAAAAAAAAAACTCAAGTTTTGGTTCACTAACAGATGAACAGATAAACAAAATGTGGTATATCCATACTATGGAATATTACTGAACCATAAAAAGGAATGAAATTTTTATACTTGCAGCAACATGGAACTTTGAAAATACTATGCTAAGTATGCTAGACATACAAAATACAAACATTATATGACTTTATTCATATGAAGTCATTAAGATAGGAAAATCCAAAGCAGAGGCTATTCGGACTAGGAAGAAGAGGAAATTAGTTCATAGGTTCAGGGAGTTTCTGTTTGAGATGATGAAAAATGTTTGGGAAATTTACAGTTATGATAATTACACAAAATTTTTTTAAATCTTACTTAATGCAAGTAAACTATACATATGAATAAACAGAATTAAAATGCTAAGCTATACATTATGCATATTTTACAACAAATTTTAAAAATGCAAAAAAAAATTTAAGAGTTTTGGAGTTTGTGGTACTATTAGTAAGTACCTATGCTACTTACTAATTTGTCAACTTTTTAGTTATGGTAATTTTACCCTTAAAATTTTTTTTTTTTTAATTTTTTTTATTAATTTTTATTTATTTCTGTATGTGTATGAATGTACTGTCTGCATGCAAGTCTGTGCACCCGTGTCGTGCAACGCCGCGGAGTTCAGAAGAGGGTCTCGGATTCCCCTGGAACTGGAGTTCTCCTGGATTTGGAGCTTCAGACGGTTCTCAGCCGCCATGTGGTTGCTGGGGATTGAACCCGGGTCCTCTGCAAGAGCGGTCGGCGCTCTTAACCGCTAGGCCATCTCTCCAGCCCTACCCTTAAAATTTTTAATAAAAAATAAATTTTCCTTTTAGAAAATAAATTCAACATTTTTACCAAATGGTGACACAGTTAAACAACATTACGAGAACTGTAGGAAGGTCCAGAAACCAGTCCAGAAGGTAAAATAAACCCTGACTGGGTAATACCTAATTCTTACAGATGGCTATTTTAACTGTTCCATACTGCTTTCTAGAAGACAACTGTTGCCATTATAAAGTCTCATTTACCAGGAGAGGGGACAATGTAGACAGGATAGAAGTCAATCCACATAGACCACTGACTTTCAGTCCTTCTTATTCATAACCTGGCAGTGTCCTCCTCCTCTATGCTAGTGATCACAATCTCAAATGCCTAGAGAAGCCAGTTAGATGCCAGGTAAGGAATGGGAATGAATGGAGCAAGCCAAGAGGATGCATATAGAGGATAGAAAATGAAATCTGTCAACCTTCAGTGGGTTTGCATGCACACAGGTGCTGCTACCCTCTGCCACGTGGAATGCTGCTGCTTCACAGTTAACTGTGCACCCTGAAGTCCCATTACTGTTTTCTCAATTTTCAAAAAAGGCTGGAAGTTCAAATTCTTCAATACAATCTAATAAGCTGAGTAAGTGGATCTGAGGACCCTAAATAGCCTACAGGTCCCCAGTTTGTACTTTCTGCTCAATGCAAATCCTTCTTTAAGCCCTTAAGGTAAAGTAGCAGGAGACAACACTTCTTAGTTCTGTAGATCTAGTCTGGATCTAAGGCTCTAAGATCAAAGCAGCAGGTGATATTCAAGTAACGTAACTGAAAGAAACAAAAGGAATAAACTGAAAAGTCAATTGTAGTACCTAATATATAAAAAAATGAAAGCCTGGAACTTAAAGTACACATCCATCTACCAACTTTCAACATGTCAGGAAATGAGATGAGGCCATGGTACTAGGGAACAATGAAGGTAACTTACTAAGCAGCTAGAATGTAATTTGAAAACTCTTTGAAGCCATCCTACAGACACATGATAAGGAACATAACCTCAGTGATCCACAGCAAAGATGTCCCCTAAGACACAACATAAATTGGCTGCTATATCATCTCAGATCTCTTCAACTTCAATTTTACCCAATTTTTACAACTTTGGTTCATATAAAAAATGTGAATTTCTACTTGTGCATAATTTCCCAGACTCTAATAGAAAATTTCTACTCAAAGCTGCCTGCCGTTTGATATAAATAAATAAATTGCAATTAAAAGGGTTGAAAAAAATCTTTGGCAAAAAGCTCCTTTTCTTATGGTTTAATTTAGATGCAGGAGCCAAGAACAGTGGAGAAACCAAGGCTACTTTCTCTTTTCACAAAAGAAAAACTAGAGCACAATTCCAAAGCAATCTTCTAAACACAAACCTCCAAGTGGGATCCTTTGTCCAAAGGTAATCCTTCCTTAGGCCAAAGAAAGTCAAAACTCTTCCTTAAACTTAGTTAAATTTAGTCACAAACAAGATAATTTCTTTTTAAAATTAAAGCAATATAATCTAACTAATATGTGATAAGCACCTAACACGAATCATCTCCGGAGCAGATGTGGTCCCTGCCCTCAGAAAGGTTTTTCTCAGTGTGAGGGACAGATCTTACATGATCTCAACAGAATGTTCAACTACATTTATGACCACAGACAGGAGATGAATAAAAGGTGCATTCGAAGGAACAGTTAGTTCATCTGGGATGCCATCTCTGTACAAATAATAATTTGTAAAGATCAAAGAAAAAGCAAGCTCTAAGTATAAACAAAGTACGTAGGCAGAGGGAAGAGAATGGAAGAAAGTCCAATGGTGGGAGTGTAAGGTAGGGCCAATGTGTCCAAGCAAGAGGAGCCAGGGGAGACATGTCACAAGGCAAGGGTGAACAAGCAGGATCTCTGGGTCTTGCTATTCACAATAGAAGTGTCAGATCAACAGAACCTGCTCGTTAGGAGAGGGGAGAGACAGGATAACCAGATTTGCGCAGTGTTTTTTAATGTATTTTAAAATCAAAAGAATGTAAAATTAGGGCTGGAGAGATGGCCAAGCGGTTAAGGGCGCTGACTGCTCTTACAGAGGAACCGGGTTCGATCCCCAGCACCCGCATGGCGGCTGAGAACCGTCCAAAACTCCAATTCCAGGACTCTCCAGTTCCAGGGGAATCTGATGCCCTCTTCTGACCTCCGCGGCACTGCACGACACGGGTGCACAGACCTGCATGCAGACAGTACATTGATACACATACAGAAATAAATAAAATTAAAAAAAAAAAGAATATAAAATTAAAAAGTTTCTCTCTCGCTGTTATTACCTACCTGGTGTTCCTATACCTCCAACAGGTAATGAATTTTAGTATGTGTAGCTCTATATTCAGACAAACATAGAGATGTCCCCACCCATCTCTACTTCCTCAGAAACTCACACACGCAGTTATCTTCCCTGCTTTTTTCCACTTGACAGGTCCAACCTTTTGTTATTTTGCACCTGTGTAACATTCCATAGTTTGTGCCATGGTTTATTTAACCAGCCAGCTGGTTAAATACCAGTCACCTGTGCATGATAAAAAAGCAACCAAGTGCCACTGGATTTCACTAGTACAGAAAACGTTATAAATATAATTACTCAAATTGAAAATGTATTTGTGATTTTGACAGACAATGCAACATTCTGCACTCTAATCAATAATGTATGAAACCTAGACAATCAAATGGGTTACCAAAGACAAATTTTACTAATATGATAGGTGTAATACTAGGTATATAGTTTTAATTTGTGTTTCTTTCTTTTTTAGGGAAGGTTAGGCATCTTTTCATGTATTCAAGAAGCATCTACAGTTTCCTTTTCTGTCAACTATCTATTGACATAGCATTTACCCATATTTTCTGTTACATTTCTATTTGTATGTATGTTTGAAATATACATAATATTTTCCATTTGTACTTGTTCTAGTTTCATTTCTGTTTCTGTGATAAAATATCACAAGCAAGTGACAAGAGGAAAGGGTATCCATGTTACAGTCGATCACTGAGGGGAAGTCAAGGTAGGTACTCAAGCATCTCATCACATAGCATCCAGTCAATAGCAGAGAGAAATCAATATACCCAGGCTACCCATGTGCTTGCTGCTCTTTCATCTAGCTTTCTTCTGTCTTATAAAGTCCAGGAACCCCTGTCTAGGGCATTCACGCATAGGTGCTGTCCACCTATATCAGTTAATAATCAAGAGAATTCCCCCAAACATGCCCACAGACCAACCTGGTAAAGACAATCACTCAATTGAGACTCGATTCCAAGTTGTGGCAAGCTGACATTTAAAATTAACCATCACAGTATTTTTCTTTGACTTTTATAGTAGGTTCTGATCATATTGACTTTGTTTGTGTATGTATGAATGTAGTACATGTTCATGTGGGGGGTAGTACACATGTGGGTAGATGGGTGCACATGCCAGTGAAGTTCACAGGTCAATATTAGGTGTTTTTCTTACTACCTTAGTTTTCAAAACAGGGTCTCTCAGTGAACCTGGAACTCACTGATTTGCTAGACTGGCTGGCCAACAAGATTCAGGCTCCCCAGCACTGGAACTACAGGCATATGCCACTGTGCTCAGCCTTTTTTGTTGGTTCTAGCAATCCAAACTCGGGTCTTTATGCTTGCATACCAAACACTTCACCAACCAAGTCATCTTCCTGGCCCCAATTGACAAATTTTCTAAGGTATTTGTAAAGTATCTATTCTTCACTATTAGTCTATGTATTCATCATGCATCAGTACTATCTGTTGTTTTGTTTTGAAACAGGGTCTCTGTAGCCCCAGCTGTCCTGGAACTCAGACTGGCCTTGAATTCACAGAGATCTTCCTCCCTCTGCCTCCTGAGTGCTGGGAATAAAGGCATGTGCCACCACACCCAGCAGCACTAGCTGGTTTTAACTGAAACTTTATATTTTAAGACCTGGAAGGGGTAGAACAATGTATCCTTTACATTGTTCTCCCCATTCCAAGGTTTTCCTACAATTTACTATGCATTTAACCACTAATTGTCTTGTGTTTGCACTGAGATTGCTTTGTAAATTTTTTCATTTCATTTTATTTTTTATTTAATTTACTTGTATTTTATGTGTATGAGTGTTTTGTTTGCATGTATGCACAAAAAGAGGGTGTCGGGCCATCTAAAACTGAAGTTACAAATGGTTGTTAGCTGTCATGTGGATGCTGGGAATCAAGTGCTCCTAAATGCTGAACCATCTCTCCAGCTCCTATTTTGTTGGGGGCTGGTCTTTTCCTTTGCTATGTAGGCGAGGAAGACCTTGAACTCATGATTCTCTTGCCTGCACCTCCCAAAACTGGGATGATAAGTGTGTACCACCACATCTGGCCAATTTGTAAACTGAATAAGGGAGATAAAACTTTATGATACTGAAATTTCCTGTTCGAGAACACAGTATATTCTCCACTTCTACTTTTGTGTCCTTCAGAATGTGGGGAGTAGACTGAAAGCCACTGGTGAGGTTGGATTGGTACAGGCTGTCCCTGGCAACTGGAGACTATGGAAGGGATAAAGTGAGAGAGAACTGAATGAAGAGATTTCACCTTTTATTCACCTAGATAGATATGTCTGCCATGAGGCAGGGAAGGAAAGACGAGAAGGTTTGGACAGGGATGTAAAGACTTTAAGAAAAAAGAACTGGGGCTGGAGAGATAGCCTAGCAGTCAAGAGCACCAACTGCTCTTGCAGAGGACCCGGGTTCGATCCCCAGCACCCATATAGTGGCTGAGAACTGTCTGTAACTCCAATTCCAGGAGAACTCCAGTTCCAGGGGAATCTGAGACCCTCTTCTGACCTCTGCGGCATTGCATGACATGGGTGCACAAACCTACATGTAGACAGTACACTCATACACATACAAAAATAAATAAAATTAAAAAAAAAAAAAGAAAAAAGAAACTCTCAACAGTGCAATTAGGGTAAAGACCAAAATAAACCAATGAGGTTGAGTGATAAAAATATTTCAGAAAAATTAAAGGCTACAAGTCAGAGTGGGGCTTACATTCCAATATATCCAAATATGCATACATGGCTTTAATTTCATTCTAAAAGTGATTTCTTTTCTTAAATTTTTATTTATTTTTGTATGTGTATGAGTGTACTGTCTGCATGTAGGTTTGTGCACCCGTGTCGTGCAATGCTGCAGAGGTCAGAAGAGGGTCTCAGATTCCCCTGGAACTGGAGTTCTCCTGGAACTGGAGTTACAGATGGTTCTCAGCCACTATATGTGAGTGCTGGGGATCGAACCCAGGTCCTCTGCAAGAGCAGTCAGTGCTCTTAACCGCTAGGCTATCTCTCTAGCCACTAAAAGTGATTTCTTAAAAGGTCAACTGCTACCAATTTCAGAATATTAACAATACAGTAATTTTTCCTAAAATGAAGCTCAAACATACTTTCAGAAGGGGATTCTTGAATAATTCACACAAAGAAAGCACAGACCCAGAAAATACTGCCAATAGAAGTAAATATCAAGCACCAGGGCTGGCAGTAGCAACCATGAGCCAAGGGAGTGGTAGAGATGAAGTAAATGTTCTTCAAAGCAAATGGAGCCATGACTCCAGGAAGGATTTGGTTTGCCATCAGCCGCTGCAAGTATACATGCATTCTCAAGCACAGCCAGAGAACTGTGTAAGCACATGGCTGCCAAACTGGATGCACAGTCCTGGCTGCTCAGAAATCCTTCCTTCTATCCCTGATAAAGAAGTAAAGGCATTCCAGAGTATTTCCCAATACTTGCCAATTTTCATAAGTGGGATAATACGCTCGACTTAGCCACGAAGAGACAGTAAAAGATGTCAGGAACGGGGGACTTAATAAAACAGTGACAAGGCCTTGGTCAGAACCAAACTGAAGCTGAATAAGCCTACAGAGAATGCCCCATGGCAAACTCCAGAAACCCGGGAGTGTGGGAGAGTGGAGGATATACAAGGAGTGGGATTTATTTATTTATTTATATTTTACATGTGAGTGTTATATCTGCATATCTTTAAATCAGCGATATTGTGTGGTATCTGTGAAAGACAAAACAGGATCCCTTGGAATTGGAGTTAGAGATGGTTGTTGCCACCATATGGGTGTTGGGATTCAAACCAGGTTTTCTGCAAGAGTAGCTAATGCTTTATTTTTTTTTTAATTTTTAAAATATTTATTTATTTATTTATTTATTTATAAGAATGTACTGTCTGCATGTAGGTCTGTGCACCCATGTGGTATCATGCCGCAGAGGTCAGAACAGGGTGTCAGATTCTCCCGGAACTGTAGTTCTCCTGGAATTGGAGTTACAGACGGTTATCAGCCGCCATGTGGGTGCTGGGGATCAAACCCGGGTCCTCTGCAAGAGTAGTCGGCGCTCTTAACCGCTAGGCCATCTCTCCAGCCCAAGTAGCCAATGCTTTAAAATGATGACCTATTTCGCCAGCCAGGGGATGGCTTTTAAGAAACCTAACAGTAGGATAATTATTTGTTTGAGACGGGGTTTTACTGTGTGGACCAGGATGGCCTTGAACTCATGATCCTCCTGTCTTGGCCTCCTAAGTACTAGAATTTTAGGTGTACACCACCATGGTCAGCAATAAAAGATTCTGTTTTTCTTTTTTGAAGTTTTCACACTATAGCCCACGTTGGCCTAGAACTTAGTATGTAGACCAAGCTGGCCTCAAGCTCATAACATTCATTTTCTTAGCTTTCTGACTACTGGGACTATGAGAGTGAGCCACCATGCCCAGCTATAATCAGAGAATCTCAACTCAAGGATTAAGACCCTAGATAGTATTTGGTTCAGTAAAAAAAAAAAAAAAAAAAAGCTAAGAAATGGAAAGATGGTTGGAAAAGGTTATTTTATATTTTGATCTGATTACTTAGATTTGAACCAAATAAAACTAGTAGAAGATACCACAGGTTAAATGGAAAAAATTGGTTTCTGCCTAATTCTTCAGAAAATTTCCAAGCCTACCTGATTTTCATGCTAAAACCTATTATTCCTTCAGAAAAACAGCCAAATATCCCATTTATTTCCATTTTAAATTAACTTGGACCAAAGTGAAAAAAAATTCACAGTATTAAAATGTGTAAGATCCAGAGCCCCATTGCTCCTGGGACTATAGATATTTTTTGGTGTGATAGAATACTAAAAACACTGGTGAGGTCTCTTCTCTTATATGAACTAGGTACAAGGTCCTAGTTCATATAAGATGTTCTCATACCAGGTTTATTATTCACGTTAAAGATACTAAGCAGGGTTAGCAGATTCAACTAATCACTGAATAAGAATTTGGGGGCTGGAGAGAGAGTTCTGTGGGGAAGAGCATTTGCTGCTCTTCCAAAAGCGTTTCATTCCAACACCCAAGTCTGGCAGCTCACAACCACCTGTAACTCCAGTTTCAGGGTATCCAACACTCTCTTTAGTATCTGGCCTCATACACTCACAAAAATATCACATATACATAAACGAAAAATTTTTTAAATAAGTCTTTTTTTAAAAATAGAAGAATCTGGGGCTGGAAAGATGGCCTAATGGTTAAGAGCACTAGCTGTTCTTACAGAAGATCAGTTTCAACTCCCAGCACCCATGTGGTGGCTAACAAATATCTATAATTCTAGTTCCAGGTGATCCATTACCCTCTTCTGTCCTCTCCCAGTATTGCACATAATGGGTACACTTACATACATGTAGGCAGGCATAACATTCCTACATATAAAATAGAAATAATTTTTAATTAAAAAGAAAAAGAAAATAGTCTGAAAAGAAGGAAAAAAGGGATATCTGAAACAAACAGGAAACAAACAACTCTTCTCTGTAATTCCATCTAGAAGACTGGTTTATTTAAGTTGTTCTAAACTGTTCTGCGCACATATGTACAAACTTCAGGCTCACTCCAAAACCCACCTAACATAAGTAGCACTCAAAAAGATTTCAGTCAACTTAGGAAATTTTCTCAACTGAGAAAATATAACATTAAAATTTGTAAATCATTCTGTGGAACTAGTGCCAAAGGTCGTTCATTCTGCCAACAGCTTTCAGTGGTAGAATTAAACAAAGAATTGTATCAGAGAGTTGCATTCATTCAGTAAAATCTACTTCTAGGGATATGTCTAACCCTTAATTCAAGGAAAAAAAACACATGAACACAATATTCTAACTTATAGCAGGCACAATGGAAACGCACAGACCATGAATGGGAAGCAAACAGGAAAGAGACTCGGCACAGGCATTTGAGGGTAATGAATATGATAGCAATCCAGAAGATGAGTGGTTCATGTTGTTTATGATTACAGACTGATTATTCCTCTAAGTGCAAAGGCTAGCCAATAAGTCATATCCGGGCTGATTTGCTAGCAAGGTACTTTCACCAGATAATAAATTAGAATGTAATTAAAGTGCATTCTGTTTGTTTATCATGGCCTTAAGATGGCTTACTATAATTCTCAATTATCTGCATGAATACACAACATGACAGCATGGGGAATAAACCTTCTAGCAAAGGGTAACAAACATCTTGGGCCTAGGCAAAAATTGCTAGATTTCTTCTTCAGTCCTTCTCTTTTTTTGGTCTTTTCGAGACGGTCTCCCTGTAGCCCCAGCTGTCCTGGAACTCACTCTGTAGACCAGGCTGGCCTTGAACTCACAAAAATCTGCCTGTCTCTGACTCCCAAGTGCTAGGATTAAAGGCATGTGCCACCATGCCTGGCTTCTCCAGTCCTTCTAGAGAACTGTTTCCAATACTGACCAATTATACCACAAGTCCCCAAACTTTTTAGTTTATTAGCCATCTGGTAAGGGTACAACTAAATCACAAAGTAAAAGAAAACACAGCTGGATATTCACCATCGACTTTTGTTAGGTGGAAAACCAAGTTTAGAGAAAACAGAAGAATCACAAAGAAAGGAACATGGCAACATCTTAAATTAAAAACTTGGGCCGGGCGTGGTGGCGCACACCTTTAATCCTAGCACTTGGGAGGCAGAGGCAGGTGGATCTTTGTGAGTTCAAGGCCAGCCTGGTCTACAGAGTGAGTTCCAGGACAGCTGGGACTACAGGGAGACCCTGTCTCGAAAAGACCAAATAAATAAATAAACAAATAAATAAACAAACAAATGAATAAATAAATAAATAAATAAATAAATAAAAACTTGGTGTTGGGGCTGGAGAGATGGCTCAGTGGTTAAGAGCTCTGACTTCTCTTGCAGAGGACCCGGGTTTGAATCCCAGCACCTACATGGCGGCTAAGAACTGTCTTTAACTCTAGTTCCAGGGGAATCCAACACCCTCTTCTGACCTCCACGGCATTGCATGACACAGGTGCACCAACCTACATGCAGACAGTACACTCATACATAAAAAAATTAAAAAAATAAAAACTTGGTGTTGAAAAAAAAAAAACCCATGGGGGGGCTGGAGAGATGGCTCAGTGGTTAAGAGCACTGACTGCTCTTGCAGAGGACTTGGGTTTGATTCCCAGCACCCATATGACAGCTAAAAACCATCTGTAAATCCCTTCTTCTGACCTCCACAGGCACCACATGACACAAGTGCACCAACCCACATGCAGGCAATGCATAAACTCATACACATAAAAAAGAAAAAACCATGTATAGCATGTAAGACAACAATTTCTCTACATACGTATCTTATAAAGATCAGTAATAAGGCAACTCAGATCTTGTGAGATTGATGAGTAAAAATAACAGAAGAAACCAATCAAAAGAAATGTCTTCAAGCCGGACGTGGTGGCGCACGCCTTTAATCCTAGCACTTAGGAGGCAAAGGCAGGCGGATCTTTGTGAGTTCAAGGCCAGCCTGGTCTACAGAGTGAGTTCCAGGACAGCTGGGGCTACAGGGAGACCCTGTCTCGAAAAGGAAAAAAAAAAAAATGTCTTCAGGCAAATTACACTTAAACAGTGTAAGGTTTTTATTTTTTTTAATATAATTAGAAAAGGTCTTTTTAAAATAATGACCAATAATGGCAAAGACAGAGTGATATGAGCACTCTCCTACATTACTGACAGTGCTGCAAACTGGTTAGGACTTTGCAAAAATGCAATGTGTCAGTCTGAATTAATCACTACAAAAGTTTTTTATCATTTTAGCTCAGTACTCCCACATCATGGAATCTAGCTAATAAACAAAAATACTATCACAGCTTGATCTCAATAATAAGAGTCTGAAACATAAAATCCAACCATGCAAAGTCACGCTTAATATAAAATACAAGATAAGCTGTGTGTGGTGGCAATGCCTTTAGTCCCAGCAACTTGGGAGGCAGAGGTAGGTCGATATCTCTTTGAGTATTGAGGCCAGCCTGGTCTACACAGCAAGTCAAAAGACCAAAAAAAAAAAAAAAAAAAAAAAGCTCTGATATAATTACAGAAGCAATTATTATATAGCTATTTTAAATTACCATTGAGTTTAAGGGGAAAAGAATAGAGAATGACTATTGTGCTGGATAGCTTTAGTTGTCAGCTTGACAGACCTGTGTTGAAGAACCCTCACCTGGGGAACTGCATCTACTGGGCTGGCATGTGGCCATGTCTGTGTAGAATTTTCTTGCTTGTTGAATGATGTAGGAGGGCCTAGACCACTGTGGGTGGTACCACCCCCGGGCAGGCTGCGGGGGGGCTAAGGGCCATAGTGGGTGGCAGTGCTGACTGGAATTGAGGCAATGAGTGAACCTGCAGTGCAGAGCTGAGAAAGCCGTGCATTTTAAAAGGAGGCCATGTAGACTGATGAAACCTCAGTGGATTCAAAATTGATTAAAAAATTTGAAGCAAAGACCATACATGGAAGCAAATCAATGGACTCTGGAATATCTTTGGACAATAGTTACAAAATGGATTATCCTGAGATGGGTTTATGTATAATAATTAATAAGAACTTTGATAAAAGTACTGGTATATCACCTCAATCTGGTACAGGTGTAGATGCAGGCAACCTCAGAGAGACACTCATGAATTTGAAATATTAAGTCAGGAATAAAAATGATCTTACCCATGGGGCTGGAGAGATGGCTCAGCGGTTAAGAGCACCGACTGCTCTTGCAGAGGACCCAGGTTCGATTCCCAGCACCCACATGGCGGCTAAGAATCATCTTTAAACTCCAGTTCCAGGGGAATCCAATGCCCTCTTCTGACCTCCATGGCACTGCATGCACAACATGGGTGCACCAACCTACATGCATACAGTACACTCATACATACAAAAAATAATAAAAAATAAATACCCCAAACTAAAACAACAACAACAAAAATGATCTTATCTGTGAAATTTTGGAATCAATGCATGATGTTTCTAAAGAAGATCACAGCAAGAGGAGTAGCTTTGTGTAATTCTAAGCCATGGTGATGAAAGAATAATTTTTGGAACAAATGGATCTATTGACCTGAAAAAATTAACTAGTTTCTTCAGAGAAGATTATTGCTGAACTCTTAACTGGAAAACCCAACTTTTCATTATTCAGGCCTGCCGGGGTACAGAGCTGGACTGTGGCACTGAGACAGACACTGGCACTGAGGAGGAAATGGCATGCCAGAGGATACCAGTGGAAGCTGACTTCCTGTACGCATACTCCACAGCACCTCGTTACTATTTCTGGAGAAATTCAAAGGATGGATCCTGGTTCATCCAGTCACTTTGTGCTATGCTGAAACTACATGCACGCAAGCTTGAGTTCATGCACATTCTTGCTCTTGTTAACCGGAAGGTAGTAATAGAATTTGAGTTATTTTCTTATGACTCCACTTTTCATGCAAAGAAACAGATTCCATGTATTATGTCCATGCTCACAAAAGAACTGTATTTTTACCACTAAAGAAATGATTGTATTTTTTTCTTTCTACTTTGTATGCCAAATGAGGAAAGTCAGAATACTTTATTTCCCTCTCATTTAAATCTAATCTGAGTTCCAGGCGGTATTTAGAACCATACTACTACCCAAGCAATTGAAGGATAATGCATCTACCTCAAACTCACCATCAGTTAGTTGAAAGAAATTGAACTAAATTAGGAACAAATAAATGTTGATAATGGTACTATAATTATTAGAGAAATTCTGAATTTACTTTTTTCATAATTGGCAAGATTTGGTGATACTATGAATCTTCAAGTGATTGGAAGTTAAATGTTGCAGTGATGGGTTTTAATGACCCTCCCCACGCACATTAGGACTGTGCATCTAGTTTCTGTTCAACTACAGAAATGATGATATGGAATTATGTATCTGAAAACTTGGATCTGTGAGCTGAGTCAAAGGCTTGAACCTTTATAAGTGATATATAGAAATAATGAGTTGGCTACATTTTTTTAAATTTATTTTTTATGTGTATGAATATACTGTCTGCATGTAGGTTTGTACACCCAGGTCGTGCAATGCCGCGAGGTCAGAAGAGGGTGTTGGATTCCCCTGGAACTGGAGTTAAAGACGGTTCTTAGCCGCCATGTGGGTACTGGGGATCGAGTGCTCTTAACCTCGGCCATTCTCTCCAGCCCCGAGTTGGCTACATTTTTAGATCATTCATCATGGCTCATAGCTTTGTGACTTTTGTCCTGAGCATGCCTTCGTTGTAAAATAAGAAATGTTTTTTTTTTAAAGCTTTTTTTTATTAATTTTATTTATTTCTGTATGTGTACGAATGTATTGTCTGCATGCAAGTCTGTGCACCCGTGTCGTGCAATGCCGTGGAGGTCAGAAGTGGGCGTCGGATTCCCCTGGAGCTGGAGTTCTCCTGGAGTTGGAGTTTCAGACGGTTCTCAGCCGCCATGTGGGAAATAATGTTTTAGCCGTGCATGGTGGCACTCGCCTTTAATCCTAGTGCAGGAGGCAGAGGCAGGCAGATCTCTGTGAGTTCAAGGCCAGCCTGGTCTACAAAGTGAGTTCCAGGCCAGCTGGGGCTATAAGGAGACCCTGTCTCAAAAAAGGACAATAATAATAATAATAATAATAATAATAATGTTTTATTATTAAGAAAGAAATGAAATATTTTATTTGACAGAAAATATGAGCAAACTTGGTTGATTTCTGTAAGGCTAGCACATGTTAATAAAGAGACCCAAGTATAAGGTGCTAAGATCTACCAGTATATGTTTCTCACTTGCTCTTACACAAATCAGCTGAGATTTACAGACCAGCAAAATAGCTAAAGGGCTATCATATAAAAACCTCAAAATGTTGATGAATAGAATGAAATGAAGAAATTCTACAGAAACATCCTAAAATACCATTTGTAAAATAGAGGGTACAATGTAAGGAAGGAAGAAATGAATCATCTGTGTACTCTGTAACTGGAGAGGGGTGGGCTGAGCCAGAACAGAGATGTGACAGAGCTTGTTTCCCTTTGTGAGTGCTGGTCTGTTGGATGATGTCCCCAAGGTACAAATCACCGCGTGAGAAAGTGAACCAGATCAGAGCCTTCTGGAACTGGTGGTGCAGAGTGTCTCCATAAAGACCCTAGAGCTCCTTGTAAACTTTGTAAACAGGCCAACTTCTTTTCTTTTGACATTTACAATTCAAGGAAAACAGTGGTGATACTTGTAGTGTTGCTGGAAAGTAAAGGACCATGGCACACAGCACTCCGGAAGCATCCAGCTGCAGTGAATCCCACCCTACCAGAGAACCCAGACTCTAGGCTTCTTGACTCCTGGAGGGTCACAGCCACTGCTGACCACCTTGGTGTGTCTGCTAATTCACCTAGGCTTTCCTTTTGCTCAAAGAAAGGAACTCATATTTGTATCTGACAAATTTGTTTCCACTGGGTCTACTACTTCTTTCTAAGTAAAATGTAGCATATGGTAGTATCTTAAGGTGTATTGCAATGTGACAATTTTATAAAAATGTTATCTTGCATTTTTATTTGGATACGTTAAATTTGAATTTAAAACTAAAAGAAAGAAAGAAAGAAAGAAAGAAAGAAAGAAAGAAAGAAAGAAAGAAAGAAAGAAAGAAAGAAAGAAAGAAAGAAAGAAAGAAAAAAAACAGGCTGCCCATGGGCCAGGGGAGCAAGCCAGTAAATACTGTTCCTCCATGGCCTGTTTTCCAGCTCCTGCCTCCAGGTTCCTGCCCTGAGTTCCTACCTTGGGCTCCCTAAGCGATGAACTGTGACCTAGGAGATATAAACCAAATAAACCCTTTCAGCCCCAAGTTGATACTGGTCAGAGTGTTTTGTCAGAGCAATTGAAGGCAAACTAGAACAATTATATACAAATAAAAATGTGTGTGTTAGACTAGGAAGGAAAATATCAAAGTGATAATCATTGTTTTAAGGTAGTATGGTAAACTGAACTGCCCCAAATATCTACTTCCTAATCCCTAAGCCTGTGAATAATAGTTTGTATGGCAATAATAATTTTTTTTTTTTTTGGTCTTTTTGAGACAGGGTCTCCTTGGAGCTTCGGCTGACCTGGACCCCAATATGTAGACCAGGCTGGCCTTATACTCACAGAGATCCGCATGCTTCAGCCACTTGAGTGCTAGAATTAAAAGGCATGTGCCACCATGCCCAGCCAGATAATTTTTTTTTTTCAGTGTACAGGAAACTTGAACTCAAGTATGCTAGGATAACTTAGCTCTACGGAGCTACATCCCTCTCCCCACAATTGAAAACATTGCAAAAGTGATTTAATAATTTTCACATGGGGAAATTTATCCTGGAAGACCTCAGCTGTCGGAGTGTAATCAGAAGGGTAATTACAAGATGGTCAGAGTGATGGAGCCACCAGTAAAGAAATGCCTGGAAAGACAAGGAATAGATTGTTCTGGAAGAATGCAATTCTGTCTATATCTTGACTCAATGTTTCTCACCTAGAGTTCAAAATATTTTTCAGGGATACAGTTCTCCAAAAACAGGGTCCATAGGCTGTTAGCCCAAGGAACCACATTCACATTAGACCAGTTCACATGAATAACTGTACCTTTTCCACTTTTCTAGTGACCTTACTGTAAAATGACTAGAAATATAAAATTAGACTTTGAATTTTTATAGTTTGCTTTTGAATGGTGGAGACTAGCCATGACGAGGCTATCAAAAATCCTCTAAGGGTGAGCACTTTTTACTTTCTTAAAAACAAGGTCTTATGCAGTAGCTCAGGCTGGCCTCAGATTTACTATCTTCTT
Organism: Rhizomys pruinosus; assembly: GCA_009823505.1. NCBI lineage: Eukaryota > Metazoa > Chordata > Mammalia > Rodentia > Spalacidae > Rhizomys > Rhizomys pruinosus. The sequence continues at coordinate 1,505,214 of VZQC01011226.1, read as the reverse complement.
CCCTCAGCTTCCAAAGTGTTAGGATGATAGGTATGCTTGACACTGTGTCCCACCTGATGTTTCCTTGGTTTATTTTGTTATTGCTGTTGTTGGTGTGTGTGTGTACAAATATGTGCACACTAGGGTTCAAATCCAGGGCTTTTAAATGCCAGGCAAGCAGGTCACCATCGAGCTATTAGCCCTTTGTTGTTTTTGAGAAAAGGATCTTACTGTGTAGCTCAGACTGGCCTCAATCTCAGTAGATCTCCTTACCTCTGCCACCCAAGTTCTGGAATTACAGGTTTGCACCACTATACCCAACTTGATAATGTGTTTTTTCTATGTATATTTTGGTTTTTAATTTTAAAAATATTTTTATTTATATTTTTATATGTATGAGTGCATTGCCTGCTTGTGTGTAAGTGCACCCGTGTTGTGCAATGCCCAAGGAGGTCAGGAAAGGAAATCAGATTCCCTGGAATGGTGATCCGTATCAGAGGGTTGTTAGCCGCCATATAGGTGCTGGGAATCGAACCCAGGTCCTCTTCAAGAGCAGCCAGTTCTCTTAACTGCTAAGCCACCTCTTCAGCCCTCCCTGTGTTTTGTTTGTTGGTTGGGTTTTTTTTGAGACAGAGTCTCATTATGTATGCCCATTCCAGTCACAAAGTCATGATAATCCCCTGCCTTGGCCTTCCAAGTGTTGAGATTACAGGTATGAGCCACCACACCTAGTTTGATAATGTATTTTTAAGGATATTTTTCCTCTATTTTTCAAGTATCAAATTCATACATTTATAGAAATGGCACATACTGCAGTATGCTTATAAACGAATGTTTTCAACTGTGAGATTACAGGCTACGGAATAATTACTGATAGTCACATACATCTCTTGGTCAACTTCTAACATCACATTATATTTGTTCAGCACCAAAATCCACATCTGAACGACATCACTACCATTCTAGTGTGTCCAAAGATCGATCTCCATAGCAACTATAACTCTGCTACTGTAGTGTGTAAGGCATCAGAGTTAATACCACATGCACACAGTGTTGGTATTATGCAGTCTAGACTATGGTTGCTGTAGAAACCTAGACTCAAGTAACTGACAACAGTGGAGAAAAAGAAAACAAGAACAGAGGGTCCTTGAGAACTTACCCATTCAGTCCTCTAAACACTCATAACAGCCTTGCATTGACAGCACTAAAGAAAATTTTTCCTACGGAATGATCTTAAGAAATGTCAAGTCTTTGTTTAATATTAAGAATCACTTCCAGGGCTGGAGAGATGGCTCAGCGGTTAAGAGCACTGACTGCTCCTGCAGAGGACCGATGTTTGATTCCCAGCACACACATAGCAGCTAAGAACCTCTTAGGCTGGGCGTGGTGGTACACACCTTAATCCCAGCACTCAGGAGGCAGAGGCAGCCAGATCTCTGTGAGTTCAAGTCCAGCCTGGTCTACATAGCGAGCTCCAGGCCAGCTGGGACTAAAGGGAGAACCTGTCTCAAAACAAAACAAAACAAAACAAAACAGAATCACTTCCTATTTTGTAAAACCTCTCCCACTTATGCAATGCTAAATAGATGTTTAGAAACTGGTTCCAACAAAGTACTGCCACCTTCTTCTAGCCTCAGCCAGAGCTAGTCCGACATAGGCAAGCTGGAGAGGTACCAGCTTTGAGCGTGAAAACAATTTCAAAATCCTTTCTTCCGGCTGTTTAAAAACATGTACCATTGCCAGGCGTGGTGGTGCATGCCTTTAATCTCAGCACTTGGGAGCCAGAGGCAGATCTCTGCAAGTTCAAAGCCAACCTGGTCTACGGAGTGAGCTTCAGGCCAGCTGGGACTAAAGGGAGACCCTATCTCAAAAATACAAAAAAAAAAAAAATTGATTAAAAAGTTCTAATGATCTGCACAGTAGAATGACTATAGATAATAGTATGTGAGGTTTGGGTTTTGGGGTTTTTGTTTTGTTTTGTTTTGTTTTGTCTTTTTGAGACAGGGTCTCCCTTTAGTCCCAGGTGCCTGGAGCTCACTCTGTAGACCAGGCTGCCCTTGAACTCACAGAGATCCTCCACCTGCCTCTGCCTCCCAAGTGCTGGGATTAAAGGTGTGCGCCACCATGCCCGGCCTCAATTTTTCTTATTAATGTGTATATGCATGGATGTGTGCACACACACATACAATGCATGTGGGTTATAGTGCATGTGGGATGACAGGGGACAATTTTGTGAAGTCTCCTTTCTATCCAACTTTACTTAGGTTCTGGGGACCGAACTCAGGTTGCTGGCCTTAGGTGGCAAGAGTGCTTATGTGTTGAACCATCTTGCCAGCCCCAGTCCTTTCCTTGTTCCTCTCCAACGACAACTCCACTCCTACTGGCCAGTCTTCCCCTCACATCTGCTGCTCCCCTCTCCAACTTCTAGTAACTACCATTCTATTCCCAACTTCTAAAAGACTGATTAGTTTTCAGATCCCAAAACTATAAGATCAACTTTTTAAGATCCCACAATTCATGTGGAATTTTTGTTTTATACCTGGCTAATTTCGCTTAACATAATGGCCTCCAGTTCCACCCACCTTGTCAACAAGATTCCATCCTTATGATGGCTGACTAGTACTTTGCTGTATATATACAACACATTTTCTTTATTCATTCATCAGTTGATGGGCATGTAAGGTATTTCCAGTTCTTGATCATTGTAAATAGTGTTACAATAAATAAACAGGAGTGCACAGACGTCTTTTTGACACACTGAGTTAATTTTAAACTGTTTTTAGTAGTGGGACTGATATTACAGACTTTTAAAAAATATTTTGGGTTTTTTAAAATTTTATGCATGAGCGTTCTGCCTGTATTTAAGTGCACCTGTGTTAAGCAATTCCCATAGAGGCCAGAAGAGGGCAACAAATCTCCTGGAACTGGAGTTACATGTAGGCTATTATGTGAGTGCTGAGAAACAAACCTAGGTCCTCTGCAAGAGCAGCACTGTGCTCTTAACCACTAAGCCATCTCTCTAGCCCCTATAGACCTATTTTTAGGTTTTGGGGAAACCTCCATACTATTTCCCACAACAGCTTTATTACTTTACATTCCTTTAGACATTATGCAAGGGTTCCCTTTTCTCCACAGGATCATTTGCTGTTTTGTCTTGTTGATAACAGCCATACTAACTGAAGTCAAGTGATAACCTCACTGTAGTTGTAATTGTACTCCTCAGGTGATTAGTGATGTTAGCATTCTGTCATGTACTTGTTGGCTTCCTCGAACTTGTATGTCTTCTTTGTATTTTGTCATGTACTTGTATGTCTTCTTTAAGGAATGCTTACTTAGATCTGTTCTATCTACTTATTTCCATTTCTCTTGGATGATCTTGGGGAAGGGCAATTCATCTTGAAATGTTATGAGTTTCCACATACTCTGGTTATTACGTCCCTTTCAGATCTTTAGTTTGCAAATATTTTCTCCCATTCTGTAGACTGTCTCTTCATTCCACTGTCTCCTTTAATGTACAATCTTTAAAAAATATTTATTTATTATCTTTTTGAGACAAGGTCTCTCTCTATAGCCCCAGCTGGCCTAGAACTCACTATGTACACCAGACTGGCCTTGAACTCACAGAGATCCGCCTGCCTCTGCCTCCGGAGCACTGGGATTAAAGGCATGTGTCACCCCACCTGGTTTATTTATCATTTTTAATTTCTGTGTATGACTACATTGCATCTGTGTCATGCAATGCCCACAGAGTCAGAAGAGGGCACTGGATTCTCCTGAAGCTGAAGTTACAGGTGGTTGTTAGCTTCCATGTGGGTGCTGGGAATTGAACCCACATCCTCTGCAAGAGCAGACAGTGCTCTTAACTGCTGAGCCATCTCTCCAGCCCCCTAATCTAGTTTTTTTAGTTTGATAAAAATCCACTTGCCATACTAAGAGGTGTAGTCTCAAATGAATACAAAAAGACAGCAAAATTGGTGGACCCCCAGTTGCTTCTGAATCCACTGAGCAAGGAATATGGAAATCCAGGAGCTTCCCACCCAGCCCTGCCCCTGCACTTCTTGGGGGTGCCTTGGTGGTACCAGCCTCTCTTCCAGCCAGCCACACCCCACTCTTGGTCTCTCATTAACAATTGGAAACAACTCCTCTCTCTTCCCAAACACCAAGAAGTCCTCAGTCCTGAGGGAGCTCCACCAAAGCACGGTGCCTACAGTCATGAGTACCAAACAGATAAAACAAGCTCAAACCTCACAGGATGCCTTTAGAGCCCGAGTGTCCACCTACAACATTGCCATCTTTTTTTCCTTCTAAAATGATTTCTGAGGAAAAAAAAAAAAAAGACAGCAAAGAGACAGTCTTAATATTATCTTGAGAAAAACAGAATTATGCCAGGTCTGAGGATAAGGAGAAAGGGAAGGAAATCCTTTCCTCCTTAGGTTAGTAACCTGTATCAAGACCAAATCCCCAGCTGGGCATGGTGGAGCACGCCTTTAATCATAGCACTCAGGAGGCAGAGGAAGGCGGATCTTTGTGAGTTCAAGGCCAGCCTGGACTACAGAGTGAGTTCCAGGACAGCTAGGGCTACAGGGAGACCCTGTCTCAAAAAGACCAAAAATAGACAAAATCCCCAAAAGCTTATTTGATGGTCTGTAGTTACCAGGGCTTACTATTCAGTTCAAAGTTTGGGTTTCTCAGGGAAGACACATAGCTTCTTTATGTCCATTTCTTCCTCAGGTAAACTGTGTTTGGAGTGTCTGTATAATAATAAAATTGTGTTCTCAGAATAAATCTCACTTTCCTCTGCATTTACAGCATTTTTAAAACTTTTGGTATCATTCTCCGGGCCTGAATTAAGAGAATTTACAATTCCTAAAATCATCAAGAAATTTTCTGAAGCTTACCTTAAATTAAGCTTCTTTGCAGATTTTGACTCAGAATTAGTATGACAATAACTCTGTTCTTTCTAACTTCCACCTCTGTAGCTAGAGGAAAGATAGAAATAACTTCTAATTATGGGTCAACTGTCTAAATGCTTCCAGTATCTCAAGCAGCTTAAGATGCTTTTCTTCCACAAAGCCTTTGGCTTAGTTAGCTAGCCCACAGTGGTCTACCCTGAACACCTGAGACATTTAAGTTAAACTCATTTAGCTAAACTAACAATTATGCTATTATTAACAATTATGATTCCTTCTGTTGCTATCAACAGTTTTCATATGCATACATTTAGTTTCCTTAAGAATACACTAAGCTCGGGCTGGAGAGATGGTCTAGCGGTTAAGAGCACCGACCGCTCTTGCAGAGGACCCGGGTTCAATCCCCAGCACCCACATGGCGGCCGAGAACCGTCTGAAACTCCAGTTCCAGGAGAACTCCAGTTCCAGGGGAATCTGACACCCTCTTCTGACCTCCGTGGCGTTGCACGACACGGGTGCACAGACTTGCATGCAGACAGTACAGTCATACACATACAGAAATAAATAAAATTAAAAAAAAAAAAAGAATACACTAAGCTCTCTTAGAGAAACCCTTTCTATTTCAACATTCTCTCACTAAGATTTAATGCAGCCCAGCAGAGGTCAACAAACTTCCTGACTACTTCTAACACAGGTATACCTTTCAATTCCATTCTTTCTTTTTTTTTTTTTTTGGCCTTTTTGAGACAGGGTCTTCCTTTAGTCCCAGCTGGCCTAGAGCTCACTATGTAGACCAGGCTGGTCTTGAATTCCAGAGATCCACCTGCCTCTGCCTCCCAAGTGCTGGGATTAAAGGCATGTGCCACCACACCCGGCCTCAATTCCATTCTTTTATTGATACCAGTAATGTGTCCAATGTTTATCTATTATCTTTCTGATACCAAAAGAAAACTACAAAGGAGAGAAACTAGGGGCTTTGAAAGCATGCTTCCTCTGTGTGAATAAAATGAATTTATACTTTTCACATGTCTTCCAGAATAAGCTACCTCAAGGCTGGAGAGATAGCTCAGGGGTTAAGAGCACTTACTACACTTCTAGGAGCCAGGGTTTGGTTCTCAGCAACCACATGGCAGTAACAACTGTATGTAACTCCAGTTCCAGGGGATCCGATACCCTTTTCTGCCTCCTGAGTGCTAGGATTAAAGGAATGGGACACCACACCCGGCTTAAAGACGGTTCTTAACCACCATGTGGGTACTGGGAATTGAACCCAGGTCCTCTGCAAGAGCAGTCGGTGCTCTTAACCGCTGAGCCATCTCTCCAGCCCTGCTTTCTTCATTTTTAATGAATTTACCAACAGTATGAAACAGTATTACAGACAGCTGTTTCTGATAAAGAAATAAATACTGCCATGACAAATTCTATATATTTTGTTGAGGGTGTGAGGTTATGCACCTGTTGATTAGACATTGTTCTCAAATTCCACATAAATCTGCACTGTCTTGGAACTAATACATTTTCATACATGGAATATGGTCAAATTTTTCTGAAGCATTCATATTGCTCACTGGTACACTGCACAGACTCATCCAGAATTTTATGTTGCCCTGGGGTAAGATGCCTTTAACTCCAGCACTCAGGAAGCAGAGGCAGGTGGATCTCTGTGAGTTCAAGGCCAGCCTGGTCTACACAGTGAGCTCCAAGACAGGTGGGGCTGCAGGGAGATCCTGTCTCAAAAAGACCAAAAAAAAAAAGATGACTGGCCTAAAATCACAAAGAAATTATTATTAGGTACAAATAATAGCTGTAGGTTGGTGCACCCGTGTCATGCAATGCCACGGAGGTCAGAAGGGGACGCTGTGTGGTGCATGTCTTTAATCCCAGCACTTGGGAAGCAGAGGCAGGTAGATCTCTGTGAGTTCAAGGCCAGACTGGTCTACATAGCAAGCTCCAGGCCAGCTGGGACTAAAGGGAGACCCTGTCTCAAAAAGACAAAGAATTAGTAGCAAACTAAGACTGTCCTTTTTATAGCTTCTTCACCAACCCAAACCAGACCAAGAACTGATGGCAGAATTACCTGGACTTCCAACTGTTGCAAGGAAGCAAGATCCAGGAAAGGGGCTGATGCCTTTGGGTGCCAATGGCACCATTTATGTGAAAGCATCTTTGTCCCATTTGCTGGGTTTCAACTTAGGACAGTGTCCTAGTTACCTTACACAATCCCTCACAGTGTGCCCAGAGGTTTGCTTTTTAGGTGAATCTAGATGTCCTGTCAAGTGGATAACAAATATTAACCATCACAGCTATTTTTTTTATGTATTTATTTATTTTTATGTGTATGAATGTACTATCTGCATGTAGGTTGGTGCACCCGTGTCATGCAATGCCATGGAGGTCAGAAGCGGGTGTCAGATTCCCCTGGAACTGGAGTTAAAGATGGTTCTTAGCCACCATGTGGGTGCTGGGAATCGAACCCAGGTCCTCTGCAAGAGCAGTCGGCACTCTTAACTGCTAAGCCATCTCTCCAGCCCCCATCACAGCTATTCTATAGATACAAAGTAGGTTTCCTGGAAGATTGGGTTCTACCCTAGCTCTCCTCTTCTCTCTGCCCTCTGGCTCATAGTAGCAAAGGTGAATCTATGGCAGTTTCTACCTTGGGAACTTGAATTATGACATAATTAACTAGTAATGGAGGGGGGGGGGAACAAAAGAAGAGGAAAAAAAGAAAGAAAAAAGAAATAGCCTAAAGCTAGAAAGAAATGTAAACAAAATAGAAGATTCAAAATGGTACTTTAATTCCAAGAAGATTCTATTTATTTGGTGATATTTAACAATTTGATAGAAGTCATCTGTCACAAACCCATTATAGTTATTATAAACAATATTAAGACTGTGTTCATGAAAATTATCAATATTTGGCAAATTCAAAAACTACAGTACAATATAATATTCATTAGACCTATCTCCAGGCTCACAATACTGGACATAAAGCCAATTCAGTTTGCTTAAAAAAAAAAAAATTCTTTGAAGCAAATGAAATAACATTCCAAGGAGAATAGTAATGTTTAAAGCTATTTTTAAGTATTTGTTAAAAATGAATTTTCAGTACACGAAAATAGAAAAAATGGAAAGGCTGTGAAGAGCCTTGGTGAGTCACAGGAGAAGCAAACCCAGCTGCACTGCATAAACTGTACTTTCCATCTAGAAAGCCTCTTTTAGAACTTCCAATAAGTATAGAGTCAGAAGCAAGTCTCTGAAGGGTTAGCACCCAGGATCCATTTTTTTGTTTGTTTGTTTTTTGTTTTTTGTTTTTTGTTTTGGTCTTTTCGAGACAGGGTCTCCCTGTAGTCCCAGCTGTCCTGGAACTCACTGTGTAGACCAGGCTGGCTTTGAACTCACAAAGATCCGCCTGCCTCTGCCTCCCAAGTGCTAGGATTAAAGGCGTGCGCCACCACGCCCGGCTTAGGATCCATTTTTTAAAACCTCCTCTGGGCAGCTATTGTTAAGACAAACTTCACTAAACTTTTCTTTAAACTATAAGCACAGATGAATATTTAGTGAAACTTACAGATCTAAGGTATTTTGTTATGTTCCTTATTTTGTTGTTGTTTTGTTTTGTTTTTGTTTCTTTTAGACATAGGTCTCAAGTAGCCCCACTGGCCTTGAACTCCCTATGTACCTGAGGATAACTTTGATCCTCTTTTTAATCCTCCTGCCTCTACCTCCTTAGTGCTGGAATTACAAAGGAGTGCCACCACCACACCTGATGTTGTGTGGCACTGAGGATGAACCTAGGGCTTTGTCCATGCTAGGCAAGCATCACATCAACTAAGCTGCATCTCAAGCCCATCTAAGATTTTTTTTTAAGAGATGATTCTGAATCTTATAGAATAACACAAGGTAATCATATATTACAGTATTAATGGAAAGCAATTGTTAATATAGCAGTAATCATCAAGACAAGAAATATGCCTGAATTATAATTTGTCAGAGTCTAAGTGCAAAGAATTAACTTAATGATTATAGCACTTTAAACCTAAATCAATTTATCCTCATTAATTGGGATCAGAATTAAGAACCCAGGCTGGAGAGATGGCCTAGCAGTTAAGAGCACTGACTACTCTTGCAGAGGACCCGGGTTCGATCCCCAGCACCCACATGGTGGCTGAGAACTGTCTTTAACTCCAGTTCCAGGGGAAGCCAACACCTTCTTCTGACCTCCGCAACATTGCATGACACGGGTGCACAGACCTACATGCAGACAGTACATTCATACACATACAAAATAAAAATAAATAAATAAATAAAAAGAATTAAGAGTCCAGACTAGTTAGTATTTCTCAGCTTATAGGAACACATGGGCCCCTTTCAAAGGGTAAAACTCAAGGCTGGGGAGGCAGCTCAGTGATAGATCACTTGCTTACCATACTCAAGGCCTTGAGTTTGATTCCCAGCATGGCAATGCAACAAAACAACAACAACAAGTAAAACTTCAGTTATTCAGTATTACCTTAAATTTGTACAAAAATATTATTTAAAAGCTGAGAATAGGGGGCTGGAGAGATGGCTCAGCAGCTTGCAGAGGACCTGAGTGTGGTTCCCAGCACCCACATGGCAGCTACCAACCATCTGTAATTACAGTTCCAGGGGACTCTGATGCCCTTTTCTGACATCCGTGTGCATTGCATGACACAGGTGCACCTACTTACATGCAAGCAATACCCTCATACACGGGAAATAAAAATAATAAAATATTTTTTAAAGCTGAGAATATAGCTTGGTGGTAGAGATCTGTATGGAGCCCTATATTCAATTCCCAGCACTGAAAAAAAAATTTACTATATACAAACATTCTTAATTTTTTTATTAATTTATTTTTATTTTATGTGTATGAATGTTTTGCCTGCATCTATATAAGTGCACCATGTACATGCAATACCTGTACAGGCCAGAAGAAGGTATCTGATCCCCTGGAACTAGAGTTACTGACCATTGCTAGCTGCCAAGTGCACACAGGAGACTGAATCCAGGTCCTCTGCAGGAGTAATCAGTGCTCTTAACCACTGACCCATTTCTCCAGCTCCAAATATGTACAAAAAGGTTTTAAAATTTTCATAAAGTATATGTCGAAAGTTCTTATACAACTGAAATAAACAGAAATACAAGCCAGAAATAAAGCTTAACTCACTGAGTCCAAAAGAACCTTTTCTCTCTCCTGAGAAAAAGTAGACTGGTGATGGGGCTAGAGAGATAGCTCAGTGGTTAAGAGCACTGGCTGCTCTTGCAGAGGACCTAGGTACAATTCTCAGCACACACATGGTGGCTGACAACTGTTCGCAACTCCCATTTCATGCTCTCTTCTAACCTCAGGTGCACTTACATACATGCAGGCAATACACTCATACACATAAAAATAAATCAAATACTTTTAATAAAATTTTTTATTATTTTTTTGAGTGAAAATGAATTCTGAGTTTATTCTCAGGTCATTAGAGTGTTCAACCAGTTATATAGAGAAAGCAAATGTAACAGTAAACATCAGGACAACACATTCCCATTCTGAAGGGAGCTATGTTACAGACACAGAGAGAGGATGCAGCAAACATGAAGGTACTCAAAGCAATTGTGGACATTTCAGATGCGGCAGATTTACAAGAAAAGTGTAAGTTTTAAAATAATTAAATAATTTTGATAGGCTTACAAAAGAACTGAGATAAGTATCAGGAGACCCTGACAATCACAAGAACATATTCCTATGCTCCTGAATAAGGGAAGTTCTATAAAAAGTCCCAAAACAGAGATAGGCTTTGTCACCGTGAATTATATTAAATTACAAATACCAGATATGCTCAAATGAACATGCGTTGTCGAGGCTGTACCAAAAAAAGCAGCGTCAGGTTTTTCTTTTTTTTTTTTTTTTTTTTTTTTTTGTTTTTTTGGTCTTTTCGAGACAGGGTCTCCCTGTGTCCCAGCTGTCCTGGAACTCACTCTGTAGACCAGGCTGGCCTTGAACTCACAAAGATCCACCTGCCTCTGCCTCCCAAGTGCTAGGATTAAAGGCGTGCGCCACCACGCCCAGCAGCGTCAGGTTTTTCAATACTGCAGGGCAGGCACAGGTTCTTAGGTGTACTTACACGGGGGACTTCCAAAGGAGCCCTCACATGGCACGAGCAGAAAAGTGGTAACACCTAAACACCATGTCAGCCTGCCATCTTCAAATGTAGGTGCAAAGGGGAAAGACCTAAATAGAGCTCTAGAAATATTAGCTTATGAATAAAAAAGTTGAGTGGTGCATTCTTGTGCATGTGGGTTTTTTTTTTTTTTTTTTTTTTAATTTTTTTTTATATTATTTATTTATTTGGTATGTGTATGAATGTACTGTCTGCATGCAGGTCTGTGCACCCGTGTCGTGCAATGCCGCGGAGGTCAGAAGAGGGTCTCGGATTCCCCTGGAACTGGAGTTCTCCTGGAATTGGAGTTACAGACGGTTCTTAGCCGCCATGTGGGTGCTGGGGATCGAACCCGGGTCCTCTGCAAGAGCGTCGGTGCTCTTAACCGCTAGGCTATCTCTCCAGCCCCGCATGTGGGTTTTTAAACCGATACTGGGTAATTCTAGTATATCTTAACCTCTAGACCCCATTTCTACAGCAAACCTTTCTCTCTCTCCAGTAAGACATCATCTTAGAGCATAAAAAGGCAAAACAGTAACACGTATGACTCCAAAAGAAGACAGTGTGTGAGATGGAACAACGTAAGAATAGCAGCATGTGAAAGTCAAGACAGTTTCTTAAAGCAAATATTTAAGACTGGGCCCCAAATAGAGCTTGCTCAGGCCACCAGCCTTTCACTCAACACCTGCAACTAAGGATTCTTCAGACAGGTGCTGGTACTGACATCTCCATGGTTAAATGCATACTCAAAGCTGATTTTTAAAACATAAATATTGCACAGGTAGTATAATACCAACATTCTGGTATCTCCAACATAAAATGCTATCTTATTACACCAAACTATACTACTGAATATTAATTTTTTTTTGTCTTTTTTGAGACAGGGTCTCCCTATATCTCCCCACCTGGCCTGGAGCTCACTCTGTAGACCAGGCTGGCCTTGAACTCACAGAGATCCACCTGCCTCTGCCTCCCCAGTGCTAGGATTAAAGGCATGCACCACCACGCCCAGCTTTTTTTTTTTTTTGAACATTAATTTTATTCAGACATTTAAAGCCAATCATTTGGAGTACATTCCTCAACAAGATAAGACGACACAGGCACTTGCATGTAGGCTCTTAATGATACAAAGGTAGAGACCACAACAACTCCATGACTAGGGGCAGTGATGACTTCACATACAAACTTGAGGGCTTTCACTGATTTGAAATCAGAACTAAACTCCCAGTTAAAAAAAAAAAAAACCTTGATTTTAAAAAATCAGATCCTAAAATTTATGACCAAATAATTTGCAGTGAAATAAGATACTGACAAGTGTAAGTTCTAAGCGTTTTCAAACCATTGTAGGTTGGGTACTGGCGACACACACCTGTACTTCCAGTACCTGGAAGGCAGAAACAAAGGCAGAGGCATGAGGATCACTACATGTCCAAGGGCAGCTCGGTTTACATATCAAGTTCTAGGGCCACATAACAAGACCCTGTCACAAAAGCACCCCTACCAAACAAAACTGAGATCCAGCTGCCTGGGTTCTACTTTTCTCCCTTTCTCCCCCTGTAAAACTCACCACCCTTACCAACAGTCTAATCAAAGTCTTCTATGCAAAAATTACCACTCTTCTTGAGATCCAGGGTATCAAAAAAAGTTAGAATTTCAAAACAGTCCACATTGCAATATAAATTTTGCAGCATCACAGACATAATGAATTTAGGAATTCTTGTCTGGCAACATTCCATTTGATAATGTTAACCAATAAGAATGTGTAAAATCCAGGTGTGGTGGTGCACACCTTTAATCCTAGCACTCGGGAGGCAGAGGCAGGTGGATCTTTGTGAGTTCAAGGCCAGCCTGGTCTACAGAGTGAGTTCCAGGACAGCTGGGGCTACAGGGAGACCCTGTCTGGAAAAGACCAAAAAAAAACAAAAAAAAAAACAAAAAAAGAATGTGTAAATATTGAACATTTAACAAGAAGTCATACTAGCATTTTTTAAATGACCAAAATAATAATATTTTTTAATTTTTAAGTTGTTAAACATTTAAACTTTCCAAGTCATTAGGAAAAAAAAAGAAAATCTCACATACATTTTATCACCTAAACACATAAAGCTTCAGACAGCTGATATGGACACCGTTAGCTTTTCTTCTTTTTTTTTTTTTAATTTAATTTTTATTTTTGTATGTGTATGAGTGTATTGTCTGCATGTAGGTTTGTGCACCCATGTCGTGCAATGCCGCAGAGGTCAGAAGAGGGTCTCGGATTCACCTGGAACTGGAGTTCTCCTGGAATTGGAGTTACAGACGGTTCTCAGCCACCATGTGGGTGCTGGGGATAGAACCCGGGTCCTCTGCAAGAGCAGTGCTCTTAACCGCTAGGTTATCTCTCCAGTCCCAGCTTTTCTTCTTTTCTTAAAGAGCGTAAACATTTTGTTGGCCTCTCCCTACACTCTTGGCTTGCCAGTTGACAAGAGTACCCCTAGTGCAGCAGAAGATATGTACTAAACCATTTCACCCTTTATCATCTTTGGCTTGAAGCCTCAGGAAGGACACTGAGGGATGGTGGGGCAGGCAGCCCTACGAGCCTCCACCTTACACATCGCTGACGGGAAGGCTCACGTCATCCAAGTCCACTGGCTCACCATCTTTTTCCTGAGAGCCATTTTTACTCTGAGGTTTGAGCAGAGCTTGTTCAGTCACTTTGGAAGCTGGTTCTCTTGGAGAGACAGTCTGGACCTTGAAGTTCCCTGGCTTGACCTTGGTAAGAGATTCGTAAAATCCTTGCTTCTCCATGGTAAAGCTTGAGACCAGAGAGTGGCTGCGAGAGGCTGTGGAATGTGAGGCAGCGGCTGGACAGACAGTGGTGCACTTGGGTTCTGAAGAACAGCTGGGATGCTCAGAGGATGCTGATCTGCATTACTCGAAGAGGTTCCTTTTCCAGTTCAGATTTGAAGTAGCCTACTGTGTTTTCATCCAACTGAAAATATCTTCTCTTCCAGTCTTTCATCACTGCTCCCTGTTTCACACAGTACCCAGCTTTGATGACTGCACTGTCTGGGACAGGTTTAGGAATTAAATAAGGAAGATGGCTTTGTGGCCGCTTCAAATGATTTCTGTCAACACTTTCACCACTTTCGTTTATTTCTTTTTGGCGTGATGATGGGTGCACCACCGACAATGTCAGTTCTGTAGGAGACTTGCTTTTTTTTTTTTTTGGTCTTTTCGAGACAGGGTCTCCCTGTAGCTCCGGCTGTCCTGGAACTCACTATGTAGACCAGGCTGGCCTTGAACTCACAAAGATCCACCTGCCTCTGCCTCCCAAGTGCTAGGATTAAAAGCGTGAGCCACCACACCCAGCACCCAGCTGAGACTTGCTTCTTCCCACAGTCACCTTGGCGATTTAGGTTGTCAGATGTCAGGTGTGAGTCTGACTGCTTTGGTACAAGCTTTGTTCAAGACGTTTACCCATTCTACTAGGTCTTGCTGATCATTGGCTTGTAGGAAGTACTTCCTCATTCCTGCATTCATAACAAAACGGAACTCAGCCTTTGTCCTCAGCTTAGTTGCACCACTAACCTTTGAAATGTAGGTAAATTTAATGGCTCCAACCGTTGATGATCCCGAAGGTAGGTTCTGTGGATTATCCATGTACCACACAAAACTGTCTTCTCTGGTGTCCAGTATGAAATATCTTCGAAGAAATTTCACACTGTTTTCATTTTCTTCAATGTCTAAAAAACCACAAACTCGATTCTGTCGATCCACATAAGGCATTTCTGGGCTTGAACATTACACGCGGCCTCGGCTCGGGGCGCGGTGCGCCATGGTCCCGGCTCCCACAGCCACCCAGCTGCTGGGAGCAGAGCCCACGGCGGCTTATTATTTTTTTTATGTGTATTGAGTGTACTATCTGCATGAAGGTTGGTGCACCCGTGTAGTGCAATGCCGCAGAGGTCAGAAGAGGGCGTCGGATTCCCCGGAACTGGAGTTAAACATGGTTCTTAGCCGCCATGTGGGTGCTGGGAATTGAACCCGGGTCCTCTGCAAGAACGGTCAGTGCTCTTAACTGCTCGGCCATCTCTCCAGCCCCAAATCAAGTATTTTTTAAAAAGTAGATTGGTGGGCCGGGCGTGATGGCGCACGCCTTTAATCCTAGCACTCAGGAGGCAGAGACAGGCGGATCTTTGTGAGTTCAAAGCCAGCCTGGTGAGTGAGTTCCAGGACAGCTGGGAAACCCTGTCTCAAAAAGACAAAAAAAAAAAAAAAAAAAAAAAAAAAAAAGTGATTTATTGGGGTCTGGGTCTGGAAATCAGAAGGAAGATGGTGCCTAGTGGTTCAGAGCGCTGATTGCTCTTGCAGAGGGCCTGGGTTTGATCCCCAGCACCCACATGGCGGCTGAGAACCGTCTATAACTCCAGTTCCAGGGGAATCCGACACCCTCTTCTGACCTCTGCGAGATTGCACGACCTGGGTGCACAAACCTACATGCAGACAGTACATTCATACACATACAAAAATAAATAAAAATTTAAAAGACATATTAAAAAAATAATAAATAAAAGTAAACTTAAAAAAAATTTTTTAAGTAGATTGGTGAGGGGCACATGGCAATCACTAATAATCACTTCAGTGGTTCTTGTTTCTACTGCTAAGGGTTCAGGAGGGAGGTACACACTGAAGAGACTCTATGAACTCAAAAGCAATGGGAGAAGTGGCCAAAAGCAAAGTGGTTAAGGTAATATACTAATGGGCAGTAAGATGAATGTGAAATAAGAGAGGTCAGGCTTTGTTGTGAAAGACAGAAATCACTGACTTAGTCCTCAAATCAATAGGCAGCCCATTATGATTTGTCTTAACTTAAATAACCAAAATAATTCCAGGTCACATGAATGTATCTGAGATACTAGAACTCTCACCCAAATCCAAGACCCCTGAATGAAGTTCCTTGGATGAAAGGGAGGCTATATCTTATAGAATATGTTTTTCCCAAATCGGTCTTTGGCCATTTAACTAGGGAATCATAACCTGCCCCCCCCCCATTATTCTCTTGATGATGATTAAATCTTACTGCCAAAAGTTAATAGCAGAAGAACAGTGAGATGGTGCAGCAGGTAAAGGTGCCTGCCACCAAGTCTGCTTACTTAAGTTCAATCCCTGAGAACTACATAGTAGGAGAGAACAGACTCCCACAAGTTGTCTTCTGACCTCCACACAAACAACATGGCAAGTGCATGCACACCCACACACCCGCACCCACAACAACCACCCTGACACATTAATGGGAAAAAAATGGGAGAGAAGAATCTGGGTGAATATGGTCAAAATACATTATATACATGTACAAAATTATCAAATAATAAAAAACGTATTTTTTTTAAATTAATAGCACAGGTCCATCAGTTGGACTGGAAAGGAATATGTATATGTGTGTGTGGCGGGGTGTGTGGAGGGGGGGAGCAGTCCTAATTCAATCTCCTCTCACAGTAGTCATCAGGAGAGCCCACATGGATAGCCTACTTTTCAGACAGTCCCATATGCTGTCAGAATCCCTATAATACTGTTAAGAGACAAAGGCATTAACAGATTATGGGTGGAGAATCTGTTACCTGAAGAGCAACTGCATGCACAATCCTCCTCCTTTACTTCTAGTAAGTCACTTTCTTACTAGAAAATTTAAGAGATGTTTTGGCATAAAATGATGTTTTATGAGCCTACAATAAATACAGCATAACCCCTAAGGTTTTGGAACAAGCTCACAGTCTTTTCAGCAAGCAGTGAAAGTAATTATTTCCTTTTAAGAAACAGCTCTTGGCTTGCTACTGAACACCAGTGAAAGCTGACTAGATCATTAAGGGACCATGCAGTCTACCTATCCATCATTGGTTATTATTGGATGCATTTAATTCTAAATTTTGGCAAACCTAAATGGACTCTCAAAGTACAATTAAGTTGTAAATCAGATCACTGGCATAACCCATGAGTATTCTACTCTGTGCCATTTCACTCTCAATCTGTTCTTACTGCTTCATGAGTTCCTTATGGCCATTAGCTTGAGAGGGACGAAATAGCTCCCTGATTACAGAAAGACCTGAACACTTATGCTAGAACTAGCATCAAGTGTATAACTGCTACAATATTCCATTTAGGGGTGATCCTGAGAATTAGGTGAGGGAAGAAATCTTCCTGTGGGAAGAATGTGCATATCGTATTATTCGCTATGCTTATTAATAAATGGCCTGGGTTTAGGATCTATAATAGACTGGCTAAATGATTAGAATTAAGATAGATCATGTTTGGATGGTTTTGGGAACAGAAACTTGGGTAAATCTCTTGAATGGTACAGCACCTGAAAATATCTGTGTTCCATGTAACCACTACTAGAAGAGGCTCTAAACAAGCAGATGCACAGGGCAACTGATATTGACAGAGAGGCTATTCTCAATGCCTAGTCAATCAGCCCTTCACAATGTGCCAGTACAGGGACTTCTTTCCATGAGGGTTAACATGGTGGCATCACTGCTAAGTATCCCTAAACTGTAAAATCCTCCACATAAACCACTTACCCCAGAAAGAATGGATTTTTTATGGCTCTTCATCATAGAGAGGGTTGGCCATTTGTCCTCCTCAGAAACGGTATTTGTTCTGTACTTAGATGTGCTTTCCCTGTCAAACTACTACCAAGATAATGATCTGTGGACTCACTTGTGTGTTCACATGAGACTCCACTGAAGAGTGCCTCAGATGACTGAAATCATGGTCACCAAGGACTTCTGTATTGTTTTGTTGTTGTTTGAGACAGGCACTAGCTATGTAGACCAGGCTGGCCTAGATCTCATAAAGACTTTCTTTTGTTCTATGAAATCCAGCAATTTATCCCCCAATTGATCAAGTGGTAGCCCAGACCCATGCAGTGCTGATCATAGTGCACTGTTTTGCCTACAGGAGAACTGGTTTGGATTAGGTTTAAGATGCAAGAAAGATTCCTTTCTCACCATTCTTTGTAAGGCCTGATTAGGTCTTCCTTGCTCAAGTAATCCAAAATCTATTTCTTTGCTTGCAATTAAGCCACACTAACATAATTCTATTACTGTCCTGAGAGATTGGAAACCCTACGGCTTTTGATCTTGCCTGGGCTGAGTACTTCTAATTCTAGCTCTGGGGTCTACCTCTCTTAGCAGCCCATCATCCTATCCTAGTACATTTTAGGCATTTCCACATACCACAAACACTTCAAACTCAAAAAAAATCTACAAATTTTCCCCTAAATCTCAAATATCCCGGGCAGGTGAAGATAATGCAGTTACCTCACCATCATCGAGCTCTCTCAGCCCCACTCACGAAAGGATTCTGATCCCATTCTTTCCTCTTCGTCTCCACCCCCAGTGCTCAAGTTCATTCTCCACTCTCATTGCTGAATCCCCAAGAAAATTTCAAATTCAATACTCAGGGGACCTCACTGGGCCTTCTAGGTTCATTACTCCTGCCCCCTGAAACACTCTATTGCTTTTTTTTCTTAAGATTTATTTTTAATTATGTGTATGCATGTGTCTCTGCAGGATTTCTGTACATGAGTGCAGGTGCCTTCAGATGTCCGAAGAAGGGGCAGGATGCCCTGGAGCTACGGTTACAGGCAGTTGTGAGACGCCTGATAAGGGTGCCGGGAATCTGCAAGAGTGAGCCGTCTCTCTAGACCCACCTCTTTATTTCTTGTGTATTTTATATTTTATTTTATTATTTTATTTATTTATTTATTTATTTATTTTATTTTGTCTTTTCGAGACAGGGTTTCCCTGTAGCCCCAGCTATCCTGGAACTTGCTCTGTAGACCAGGCTGGCCTTGAACTCACAAAGATCTGCCTGCCTCTGGATTAAAGGCATGCACCATAATGCCCAGCGTCATTTTATTTTTAAACATTTTAATCTTACATATACATAACATTTTGTTGCTCTGATTGTTTTATATTCCTGTTTCTTTTACTTGATTAGAAATCTTAGTGAGGAGGCAGATGTGCCTTAGTATCTGACGATTTTTTATTCTCTAGCAATAAGCACAGTACCTAGCCATTAGGGAATACATTTAATTAGCTGCTAAAGGGAAAAAAAATATAAACTATAGCAGTCTTCTGTCAGGTCTTCCTGCCCCTCACTTTTCTATTCTGCAATTTCACAACCTTCACAACTGCCAAAGTCAGCTTCTAAAAAGGTACATTTGATCACATCTCTCTACTGTTTTACAATCTCTACTGACACTGGGATAAGATTAGATCCTCTTAGTTTGATACCAAAAAAATCTCAACATACAGCTCCAATTTTTCTTTCATCTTTTAAATCAACTTTAGTTCATAGAAGCTTCGCTAACAATAGCTGAAAACTAGAGACAGTCTCAGTATTCATTTAAGTTGGATAGGTAAACAATTGTTCTGTATCTATGCAATGGTATAGCTATTCGAGATAAACGTGAAATATAGTTGTTTTATATGTTCTGCTCAGTTTTCTAGTTGTTTTCAGTACAGGGGGCAAATCTAAAGTCTAACATCAGTTACTACTAGCATCACGGCAGAAGCAGACATATCCAACAAGACCTCATCCTATCCCATGTTCATCCTATACCACTATAAATTTTCTTGGACTTTGCCAAGCAATTCCTATGTGTTTATTTCTTTTCTCACTTCAGGCATTACTTTCTCATTCAATATAACCCAATACACATGCCACCACATCTTCTAAAATCTCCAATTTCATCAGAAAGACACCCTCTTTCTCCTTATGTGTTTATGACATAGACATTACTCCTACCCTTATTTTACAAATGAGGAAGTTAAGGTACAGGGAGATGAAGTAAGCTAAGTACACAGCTCGGTAGTGGTAGAGCCGGACTGCAAACCCAGTATGATTCCACAGCTCTTGCTTACTACTCTTTCTCTCATGAATTCCTGGACTGACAACAGAGTGTCTCATTTTTGTTTGTACACCCCATACCCAGAATACCTCAAATATTTGTGGAATGAATTAAAATGCATCATTTTTTCCTAGTCATCCACATAAAAGTTCTTTATATGTAGGTTTTTAGTCAGTAATTACATAACTGAATCTAGAAAGGGTCTTTCATAAATGTGGAAGATAAAAATTAAATTTCTAATAATAAATTAAAAGAGATCTGAGGGGCTGGAGAGATGGCCTAGCAGTTAAGAGCGCCGAACGCTCTTACAGAGGACCCGGGTTCGATCCCCAGCACCCACATGGCGGCCGAGAACCGTCTGAAACTCCAATTCCAGGAGAACTCCAGTTCCAGGGGAATCCGACACCCTCTTCTGACCTCCGCGGCATTGCACGACATGGGTGGCCGCAAACTTGCATGCAGGACGTACATTGATACACAAACAGAAATAAATAAATGCCGGGCGTGGGGCACACACCTTTTAATCCTAACACTTGGGAGGCAGAGCCGTGGATCTCTGTGAGTTCGAGGCCAGCCTGGTCTACAGAGTGAGTTCCAGGACAGCCAGAGCTACAGGAGACCCTGTCTCAAAAAGACCAAAAAAATAAAAATAAAAATAAAAAAAATAATAAAAGAGATCTGAAGACTTTCACCATGAAGAAAAAAACCTAAAAAGTTCTCTAGATAGCCAAATAACTAGACTGGACTTGGAATTAGTCTCTACTACAGAATAGATGCTCCCTAAGAAAAGACTAATGTCATAATATATTGATCCCATCTGTCTGATCTGAAATAGAGAGAGAAGAGTTTTGAAGGCAAAAGCAAAAAGGCAAAGTCTCTAAACAAAATGTTTTGATCCTAAAACACAAATCTGTCTAATCAATAAAAAGAAAGCCATATTACTTAAAGAAATTAGTTATGTTTAAACAACAAAATTTTCCCAATTTTCTAGTAGAAAAAGTATCCATCATCATCTTTAAAACAACTAAATGCTCTCCATATGATCTTAAAAGTGTTTAAGCTATTGATAGTAGGTAGTACATCAAGTAAACTTAGAAAAGCTAAAAATTTGAGGCTGGAGAGATGGCTTAGTGATTAAGAGCGCTGACTGCTCTTGCAGAGGACCAGGGTTCAATCCCCAGCACCTACATGGCAGCTGAGAACTGTTTGTAACTCCAATTCCAGGAGAACTCCAGTTCCAGGGGAATCTGACACCCTCTTCTGACCTCCGCAGCATTGCATGACACGGGTGCACAAACCTACATGCAGACAGTACATTCATACACACAAAAAAAAAAAAAAAAAAATTAAAAAAAAGAAAAGCTAAAAATTTTAATTAATATTCACACAGAAAGTTGATTATTAAAATTAACATTATGGGGGCTGGAGAGATGGCCTAGTGGTTACACACCGACTGCTCTTGCAGAGGCCCCGGGTTCGATACCCCGCACCCCATGGTGGCTGAGAACCATTTGTAACTCAGTTCAGGGGAATCCTAAACCCTCTTCTGACCTCCGCGGCATTGCACCACACAGGTGCACAACCCTGCATGCAGACAGTACATTCATACACATAACGAAAATAAATAAAGTTTAATATATATATAATAGATATAGATATATATATAAACTTATAAAATAAAAAAATAAAATACACATTATGAGCCGGGCATGGTGGCACATGCCTTTAATCCCAGCACTCGGGAGGCAGGGGCAGGTGAATCTCTGTGAGTTCAAGGCCAGCCTGGTCTACAGAATAAGCTCCAGGCCAGCTGGGACTAAAGGGAAACCCTGTCTCAAAAATACCAAAAAATATATACATTATATATAACAGCTTGGTACTGGCACAAAAACAGACCTGTTGACCAATGGAACAAAACTGAAGATCCAAACTTGAGCACATACAATTTCAGCCACCTCATATTTGACAAGGGGGCCAAAAAGACACAATGGAGGAAAGACAGCATCTTCAGCAAGTGATGTTGTCAAAACAGGATCACCACTTGAAGAAGAATGAAATTAAACCCCTACCTCTTGCCCTGTACAAAAGTCAACTCCAGATGGATCAAAGATCTCAGCATGAAACCCAAAACTCTGAAGGTGATAGAAGAAAAAGTTGGCAGCAGCCTACAAGACATAGGCATAGGAAAGACTTCCTAAATCAGACAGCAGCTGCACAGGAAATAAGATCGACAATTGACAAATGGGACCTCATTAAACTCAACAGCTTCTGTACATCAAAAGAAACAATCAGGCTGGAGAGATGGCCTAGTGGTTAAGAGCACTGACTGCTCTTGCAGAGGACCCAGGTTCAATCCCCAGCACCCACATGGAGGCTGAGAGCCATCTTTAACTCCAGTTCCAGGGGAATCCAACACCCTCTTCTGACCTCTGCGGCATTGCACGACGCGGGTGCACAAACCTACATGCAGACAGTACATTCATACACATAAATAATAAAATTTTTTAAAAAGAAACAAGAAGTGAAGAAAAAACCCACAGAATGGGAGGAAACCTTCTCCACAGATACATCTGACAAAGCATTGATTTCCAGAATATATAAACTACTCAAAAAAACAAAGAAGAAAGAACACAAATGACTCACTCAAAAGATGGAGCAAAGAGTTGAACAGAGACTTCACAAGTGAGGAATTAGAGATGGCTGAGAAATATCTTAAAAAGTGTTCAACGTTGCTAATAATTAAGGAAATGAAAATTAAAACCACTTTAAGATATCATCTCAGCCAGACGTGATGGTGCACACCTTTAATCCCAGCAGAGGCAGAGGCAGGAGGATCTCTATGAGTTCAAGGCTAGCCTGGTCTACAGGGTGAGCTCCAGGCCAGCTGGGACTAAAAGGGAGACCTTGTCTCAAAAATACCAAAAAAAAAAAAAATATAGATATATAATATATATATTATATATATATATATCATCTCACTCTGATAAGACTGGCTAGGATCAAGAAAACAAATGATACCAAGTGCTAGAGAGGTTGCAGGGAAAAGGGAACACTCATCCACTGCTGGTGGAAATGTAAACTCATATAGCCACTATGGAAAGCAGTGTGGAGAACCCTTGGAAGACTCAAAATGAGCTTGCCACCTGACCCAGTCATACCACTCCTGGGTATGTACCCACAAGTCTCATCTTACCTCAGAGATACATGCACAGCCATGTTTATTGCAGCTCTCTTCACAATAGCGAAGAGCTGGAACCAACCTAAATGCCCCTCAACTGACTAGTGGATACAGAAAATGTGGTACATCTACACAATGGAGTTCTATGTAGCAGTAGAGAAAGATGACATCATGAAATTTGCAGGGAAATGGATGGAACTAGAAGATATTATGTTAAGTGAAGTAACACAATACCAGAAAAACAAACGACGAATGGTATCCCTCATGTGTGGATGCTAGCACCAATTACCTAGTTGTAAGGGAAACTGAGCAACATTAATATTATATTCCTCATAATCTGAAAACAACTGTGCTCTTATATTGTGCATCCCTTAACAGGTTCTAGAACTAAACTACCATTTATTTTCAGAGTTAGGAATTTTGGGTATATGGATGGAGAATATGTATGCATATTTTAAAGTAATATAAGAGCAAAGGAATGCGGAAAAAACTAGTTTGTCATGACATTATGTCTAACCACAGTATTTATTTTAGGGGGGTGCTTCTTAGTATATCTTTTTTTTTATTTTTTGTTCCTGGTTTATTTATTTATCTATCTATCTATTTATTTATTTATTTGCAACAGGGTCTCCCTACAGCCCCAGTTGGCCTGGAACTCACTCTATAGACCAGGCTGGCCTTGAACTCAGAGTTCCGCTTGCCTCTGCCTCCTGAGTGCCCAGCTTAAAGAAGGTTCTTAGCCGCCATGTGGGTGCTGGGAATTGAACCAGGTCCTCTGCAAGAGCAGTTGGCCCTCTTAGCTGCTGAGGCATCTCTCCAGCCCCAGTATTTCTTATACAAGGCTGCTTGAGCTTTTGTCCACGCCTTTTCTAAAATGTTATACAGTAGTTAAAAATGTATCAGGTTGGTGTAACAGCCTTTCTGGATGCTTAATGACCATACTTAATGTCCATACCAATTTGGCCAAGGGTCTTAAGGGATAACTTTATTCCTTGCCCTTAGAGGTCAACTAAGTCCCAGGGGACTATGCACAGTCTTCCTGTACAGGGAGGTCTTGGAGATCCACTAATGGGACTTCAGCCAGTATCTAGTCTATAAAGAGGAAAGTCTGCTCATGCTTCAAAAAGGGAAGCCTGGTCTAGCAAGACCTGACTTTGTCCTTGAGTGGATGGAACTGGTGATTGAAAAGCCAAAAGGGTCCAGGGGCTCCCTCCCCCCCAAAACCTGAGTGACCCTTGAGGACCAGATCCTCAAGTGACCTTGAGAAAACAAAAACCTTGGTTAATCTGGGCTAACTGTGTAGCCTTAAACATCCAAAAGGAAAGAATAACCGGAAATAAATAATTAGTAAGGCCTGAGAAATTGTACTTCAGGTATAAAACTTAAGATCTTAGTAAAAAGACAAAAAGAAAAAAGAGAGAGCACTGTTGTTTTGCCTGTCTTACTGGCAAGTGCAGCTATCCTGTGGCTGCCACTGCTTTTGCCGCCCTTCAAAGATGTGAGACACAGCTTTTCAACCTTCCAATATGGACTGAAGACTCATGTCTCTCCAAGAATCCTCCAAACCTTCAGTGCCAGATGGGGACTGCTGAGACATCCAACTTGTGGACTGAGCTACTACTGGGGTTTCAGCCTTTTTAGAGTATAGACTGCCATTGTTGGACTACCCAGGCTATTTCATGGAGGCCAGTACAAGAAGATCAAGACAGGATGTGGTGCTTACTGGACCTCATTTGGGTGACCATGGGAAGGGAAGACCACAGTGTGGAACACAAGGGCAGAATTGATGGTGGTTTGGGGTTGCCAAGGAGGAGCCTTCAATCATGACATCTTTCATCCTAATAAATAAATAAATAAATAAATAAATAAATAAATAAATAAATAAATCATAAACTGAAGATGCCAAAACCTATGATATGTGTGGCATGCATATGTGCATATTTTAGAGTGATACATATTAGAAGGAATAACAACAACAACAACAAAAAGACCACGTCAAAGAACTGAAAATGGTGAACTTCTGCTCGAAACAGTAAACTTCTGCACTGATTATTTTGAGAGAGACTGAGAAAAAGATGAAAAACATGTTTGGCAGAGGCATGAGTTCTGGTGAGGTGGGGGGCAGAGAGAGGGGCACAGGTCTAGATTTGATTTGTAATTTTGTATGAAATGCACAGAGCTTCAATAAAAAATTGGCTTTGAAAAAATATACATATGGACAAGTGCACTGAATCGGAAGCAGTAATGAAACCACAGGGCAAAAGTTGTGCTGGCAGGAGAGGATAGGTCGACCATCATGGCTACATTTGGCTTCTTCCACACGAACAACTTACATCACATACCTGGGCATTCCTACAGACCACTGTCCAGCTGGAGAGGGCCACAGTCCTTTCCAAAGCCCCTAAATCAAATGTCTTCCAGAATTCAAATAGT
This sequence comes from Rhizomys pruinosus, assembly GCA_009823505.1. Taxonomy (NCBI): domain Eukaryota; kingdom Metazoa; phylum Chordata; class Mammalia; order Rodentia; family Spalacidae; genus Rhizomys; species Rhizomys pruinosus. Next base: position 1,479,651 of record VZQC01011226.1, on the reverse strand, counting down.
TTCTGATTTTAGCTGGGCGTGGTGGCGCATGCCTTTAATCCTAGCACTTGGGAGGCAGAGGCAGGCGGATCTTTGTGAGTTCAAGGCCAGCCTGGTCTACAGAGTAAGTTCCAGGACAGCTGGGGCTACAGGGAGACCCTGTCTCAAAAAGACCAAAAAAAAAAAAAAAATAGTTTCTGATTTTAGGAAAGTGCTTTTAACCCAACATTCTAGCAAGAACTGGGGCAGCATCCTATAATCAAACACACTAACACTTCTGCAACAAAGTGCATTCACATTCAGTGGGATAAATAAAAATTATAGTCTCACATCCATTAAAATCCAATTTTTGAGTCTGAAAAAAATTTATAGAAAAAGAACTACATTCATTATTCAGTTTTTCACTGTTCTCTTGAGAACTAAGGGATCTCTTACATGCTAAATTCAGGTACAACACTAATTTTTAGAGTCTAGAATTGGCAAAACCATTGAAAATCATCTAGTCAAACTCTTTGCTTCATTGTTGAGTAAATGAAAAGCCCAGAAAGATAAAATGATTTGCCTAGAGCCACAGTATATCTTGCCTATAGCACTGAAGCCAGAACACACAGGGCCACAGTTTCCCAAGCCTCTTCTTTTCTCTCCTTCTCTCTCCTCCCCTCCTGGTCTTTCCCACCCCCACTACTCCTTGATGTGAAGTGATATATCCGTAATTTGGCTTTTTTGAGGAAATGAGATTAACTTTTATCACTTAGCAAAATTTCTTTTGGTTTTAAACAAATTGTTTTGTGCAGCAATAATATTCTTTTTCTTATCAAGTAGTATTTTTGTTTGGGAGGCACATACATGTTCATGTGGTATGTGCATATGTGGAGGCCAGAGGTCAACAGTGTCTTCCTCCATCTCTTTCCACCTTATTTTGGGGGGGGGGGGAGACAAGGACTTTCATTGAACCTAGAGCTCACTAATTTGTCTAGGCTGGCTGGCCAATGAGCTTCAAGAATCTGCCTGTCTCCACTCCCAACCCCAGGTTACATATACATCCTTCCCATCCCACCCCTCAACTCAGCACCCAGTTTTATAAGAAACTGCTATTTTCCACACTGGCTCTACCAATTTACATTCTCATAAGGGACATATGAGAAATCTAGCTTTTCAGTTTCTTCACCAGGACTTCATGTCTGTGCTTTTTATTTCATTCATTCTGATTAGCAACACTATCTCATACTGATTTAAATCTGCATTTCTCTAATGGCTAACGGTGTTGAATATCTTTTCATAAGCCTACCTGCCATTTTTATAGGATCTTCTTTTTGTCCATTCTCCAACTACTTTTTCATGATTGAGTTTAGAATTTCTTTATACATTCTGGACCCAAATCCCAAATCCTTCAGATATGTAATTGGGAGAAATTTCCATCTAGTATATAACTAATTTTTTCATCTTTTTCTTGAGGTCTTTCACACAGCAAAGTTTTTAATTCTGATGGAATTCAATTGTTGATTTTTTTTTTCATGAAGTAAGTTTCTGGTTGCACATCTAAGAGCTGTTCACCTAACCCAACATACTGAAAATGTTCATTTGTATTTTCTTCTAGTTTTAGGCTTCCTATTTAAATTTATCTTACACTAATTTTACAATAATCAATGACACTGACCTTTTTTCAGAAAGAAAAAACTATTGCACATGTTGCAAAGGGGCAACAGGCTGGGTAACAACTATAGTAGAGCTTGTTGAACAACTAGAGTAGAGCTTGTTGCCCAAAGTGACTTTTTTAAAAATAGGTATGAGATTTACTTTTTTTGCCTCTGGTCTCCAATTCTTTCAGTACCACTTGTTGAAAAGATATCCTCTCTCCATTGACTTTCTTTTACATTTTAAAATCAACTGCCTATTTCTATTTTTTGGTATGCTATTCTGTTCTGTTTACTGGCCTATGCCTCTGCTAATGCCAGTCTTTTAATACAGCTAGGTTACAAGCATTGAAAGTGGGTAGAACAGTTTCTCCCCCTCCCTCCTTTATTCTCCCCATCCCCAACATAGTTCTGGTTACTCTAGTTCTATCATTTTCTGCATGTCTCAATTCTAGCTGTTCATCTGACTCTTCTGCACTGCTTATCCTTGCTTTTGAGGGCTTACAACTGACTGGTAAAAGGAGAATGAAAGAGATGAAAAAAAATGGTATATTGCAACCACTCTAAAATATTAGCTGTGTGATTTTTATCAACTCATCCTTCATTGAGGTCCCAATTTCCCCCATGAAAGGTTCTTTATTATTCCAAGTCATGTCAAACTGTAATAGCTCATTAACTCTTAGTTACTTTCTTCCTTCTGTTAGGTATATGTCAATTTATTTTGTATCTACTGGACTGTCAATTCATCAAGGTACAGGATCCATGTTTCAAACTTCTTTATATTAATTTCAGTAACACTGAACAAACTAGTTGAATCAACTATACATCTGATTGGTTTGCAACAGAAAAAAAATCTACAAAAATCTACAAAATCTAGAAGAGCAAGGACTAAAACAAGTTAATTACTCTGTTTTCAGTAGTATAATCAATAACTCACTAAATATCAAGATTTTTAATTTATTCTTCATTCCAAATTAAAATATTAAAGAGTATACTTCTAGGCTCGTTTTCCCTTTCTTGGGCTGCCTTAGATAAAGAAAAGAAAGTAGGAGCTGATGGCTTAGCAGTTAAGAGCACTGGCTGTTCTTGCAGAAGACCTGAGTCAAATCCCAGTCAAAATGGCAGCTAACAAGCATCTATAACCCCAATTCCAGTGAATCCAACACCCTCTTTTTTGTCCGCAGCAGGCACTGGACAACACAGGTCCACTTATACACATGCAAATATAACATTCAAACACATAAAATAAAAAAAATAATAATTTTTTAAAAGAATGTGATGAATTATGGTGTTATTTTTCTCCTTGTTGATGACAAAAATATAGCAATTCATCTAAATTTAAAGGTTATCAGACATGATTCACTCTAAATATACAGTATAGATTTACCCATAAAAGTAAGTGTTCAACAGGGGATTTAATTTAAGCAAATAATAGAAACTCAGGATATAAAATGAATAATTTTACAATTACAAAAGTACTGACCAAATTTCTTATGATCAGAACTATACCGACTACAGGGAATCTTTGTTCCCTTTGGCTACTATGCTAAGAAAATCTTCCTCTTAATTATCACTGTTTGTGGACAAGTCTTCTACAAATTATGGCATATAGTATGTAAAATAATATAGCTATTCAATACATGGTTTTAGCTCCAATTCACAATAACCATAACCCGAATAAAATATGGCTCAAATGCTAAACCAAATGTATAGTGTGTGTGTGTGTGTGTGTGTGTGTGTGTGCGCGCGTGCATGCGTGTATGTCTGCACGCATGTACACAGGGCTGGGGGATAGGTTAATGGCAGAGAAGCACCTGCCTAGTATGCATACAGCTCTGGAACCATCACCAGCACAATAAATAAAGTTAAAAAAAAAGTGCATATACAGATATATATCTTTTCCCTAAAGTTTCTTTTTCATTGATTGCCTAGAAATTTAGACTATTTAAAACATAGTAAATATAATAAAATTACATGCAATTAAGCTCCTTCTGATAAAATAGAGTTCATATATGCTACTGTGACTACTTTTCTAAAATTTGCTATTTGTTTTATTTCTCTGTCTCAGTAGTAACATACTATGGGGCTGCTAGGAAGGGTAGGCTATAATCAAGATGATTTCAGAGCTGTTAGTTTTACAAGCTTTCATCTGGTATGTCTCTGATGACCTCTGAAGGGAGCTTCTCTAAGTCCTCATCTAATGCTCTGGAAGCCAAGTAAATGCACTGTAATTCTTTGAATATAAACATTAATAAGCCTCCTGTTAGCTCTGCCTATTTCACCATTAAAAGGACTACAATGCTCATAAAATACTATATACTAACGCCCCATCATCACCACTAAGTGACACTATCATTCACCGTATACACAGAAGCCAGGATGTGTAAAAATTAAGTAACATCATGGGTTCTAGTGTCATGAGAACATGGCATAACCTCAACTCGGACATTATGTGTGAGTGTGTAAAGTAGAGCAGCCACTTTTTTTTAAATTTTATTTATTATGTGTATGAATGTACTGTCTACATGTAGGTCTGCGCACGCATGTCATGCAATGCCACGGAGGTCAGAAGAAGGTGTCAGATTCTCCTGGAACTGGAGTCAAAGACGGTTCTCAGCCGCCATGTGGGTGCTTGGGATCGAACCTGGGTCCTCTGCAAGAGCAGTCGGCACTCCTAACCGCTAGGCCATCTCTCCAGCCCCAGAGTAGCCACTTTTAAAGATGACTATATGCATACCCAACAATGAGATATTCTAATATCTATACCCTCAAGACATGTACATCAAGAGATGGGTAAGCATATTCATAGCATTTTTCATAATACAAAGGAAACAAACACACAACTGAATACTGATTTTAAAATGAGTGTAAAGGGCTGGAGAGATGGCCTAGCGGTTAAGAGCGCCGACTGCTCTTACAGAGGACCTGGGTTCGATCCCCAGCACCCACATGGCGGCCGAGAACCGTCTGTAACTCCAGTTCCAGGAGAACTCCAGTTCCAGGGGAATCCGAGACCCTCTTCTGACCTCCGCGGCATTGCACGACACGGGTGCACAGACTTGCATGCAGACAGTACATTCATACACATACAGAAATAAATAAAATTAATAAAAAATAAAATAAAAAATAAAATAAAATGAGTGTAAAGCCAATAAAATGCCTCAGCAGGTAAAGGTGCTTGTGTAAAGGCACACATGTGCATGCACACACACACACACACACACACACACAAAGTGAATTTTTTTTTAAAGTCTATTTCCACAACAGAATTTCTTATACCAGAAGCTAGAGAGGTATTTCAGTCAGTAAAGTGCTTGCTATACAAACCAAAGGACCTAAGTTGATTCCTAGTCCCGATGTAAAAAACTGGATGTAGTGGGGCTCCCTGGCCAGACAGCCTAGCCTACTTGGCACGTTCTAAGACAATAAGAGAACTTGCCTCAAAAAACAACAAAAAGCATGTAAGGAATAATATCAGAGGTTTACCTCTGTTCACTACACGCATGCACGCACACACAGACCCACAAAGAATTTTATAAACCAGCAAAAAAAAAACAAAAAAAAAACTAATGAAATGCAGTTCAATACACAGCACAGACTAATTTCAGAAACAATTTTTTTTAATAACAGAAAGCCATATGCAATAAACTATTGTGGTGGTTTGATTGAGAATGGTTCTGTTTGAGGAGGGTCATGGAACTTTTAGGCCACAGAACCTTTGTGGACATACTGGAGGAAGCACATCTGGGGCGGGCTTCTTGGGCCTGCTTGAAGATGTGATGGCTCAGTTTTCTGCGCCAGTCACCTTCTGTCACCATGCCCCCCCACACATTATGGCCTCTTTCCCCTCTGGAACTCTAAGTTAAATAAACTGTTCCTTCTAAAAGTTCCCTTGGCCATGGTATCTCATCAATAGAAAAGCAACTAATAAAACTATCATATTTGTAAATGTCAAAGAAAATGACAAAATTAAACATGTTTGGGAAAATCCCTATGTAAATTTTAAAAGGAAAAATAAACAATGAAAAATCAGGATAGTGGTGGCCAAGCAGATGAAGTTAAAAGTTCTTAAACTGCATGGGAAGTACCCTCATTAGTAAGCTTTAAAGCACATACATACATCTGTGTGTGGTGAGTGTGTATTATCTAGACTAACATTCCAGCTGCCAGACAACTTTAACTCAACCATATGGTCATTATCCTGATCACTAAAACAACATTAAGAAAGAAAATCAGGGTCTGGAGAGATGGCCTAGCAGTTAAGAGCGCCGACCGCTCTTACAGAGGACCCGGGTTTAATCCCCAGCACCCACATGGCGGCCAAGAACCGTCTGAAACTCCAATTCCAGGAGAACTCCAGTTCCAGGGGAATCCGACACCCTCTTCTGACCTCCGCAGCGTTACACAACACGGGTACTCAGACTTGCATACAGACAGTACATTCATACACATACAGAAATAAATAAAATTAAAAAAAAATTTTTTTTTAATTTAAAAAAAAATTAAAAAAAAAAAAAAAAGAAAGAAAATCGGAGCCGGGCGTGGTGGTGCACACCTTTAATCCTAGCACTTGGGAGGCAGAGGCAGGCAGATCTTTGTGAGTTCAAGGCCAGCCTGGTTTACAGAGTGAGTTCCAGGACAGCTGGGGCTACAGGGGGACCCTGTCTCAAAAAGACAAAAAAGAAAAAGAAAATCACTTTATTATTATTATTATTTGTGATCTTCACATATTTTATTATTGGGGAAGGGCAGTGCTAGGATCAGACCCAGGGTCTTACACATGCTAAGCAAGGAGTCTACTACTTAGCTACATCTGCAGCTTCCAGTATCTTGAATAGAAAGAAAATGGCAGGTGCTTCTTTTTTGTGTCTTTTTGAGACAGGGTCTCCCTATAGCTCCAGCTGTCTAACTCACTATGTAGACCAGGCTGGCCTTGAACTCACAGAGATCTGCTTGCCTCTGCCTCCCGAGTGCTGGGATTAAAGGCATGCACAATGACAGGTGCTTCTTGAATCAAGCAAAAAGGTAGACAAAGTGGGTGTGGCCAAAAAGGGCTACATGAAGTGATGAAAATGTTCTGTACCTTGATTGTATGATTAAATAACCGACCACAGATACTACAGTTTCATTAAACTTTACCCGTTTGTCAGAAAATAGATTAAAGCACTTAGATGCAAATCTACAATTTTCTCAAAATGAAACTTTTTTGTTCTGTTTTATTATTTTGAGAGAGGGTCTGGGTTGGGGATTTAAGTTAGTGGTAGACTACTTGCCTAGCAAGCACAAGGCCCTGGATTCGGTCCTCAGCTAAATTAATTAATTAAATAAAAAATCGGTCTCATTGGGGCTGGAAAGATGGCTCAGCAGTTAAGAGCACTGGTTGCTCTTGCAGAGGATCTGGGTTCAATTCCCAGGACCCACATGGTGGCATACAATCATCCCTAACTCCAGTTCCAAGGGAATCCAATGCCCTCTTCTGACCTCTGCAGGCACTGTATGACATAGGTGCACTTACATCAAGCAATTCACTCAGACATATAAAACAAACAAACAACAAACTAAATATTATATATATATATAGGTCTAGATAATAGGTCTTTTAACTAACTAACGATAATATATAGTATATTATATATTATAATATATAGATATTAAATATATATATTGGTCTTTTCTAGACAGGGTCTCCCTGTAGCCCCAGCTGTCCTGGAATTCACTCTGTAGACCAGGCTGGCCTTGAACTCACAAAGATCCGCCTGCCTCTGCCTCCCAAGTGCTAGGATTAAAGGCCTGCGCCACCACGCCCAGCTCAAAATATATTTTAAAATATGAGTCTCAGATCGGGCATGGTGGCATGTGCCTTTAATCCCAGCACTGGGAGGTAGAGGCAGGTGGATCTCTGTGAGATCAAGGCCAGCCTGGTCTACATAGTGAGTTCCGGCCACCTGGGGCTAAAGGGAGACCCTGTCTCAAAAGACAAAAAATTAAAAAAGGGTCTCTGGCTGGGCGTGGTGGCGCATGTCTTTAATCCCAGCAGTCAGGAGGCAGAGGCAGGCGTATCTCTGTGAGTTCAAGGCCAGCCTGGTCTACATAGAGTTCCAGGACAGCTAGGGCTGCAGGCCTGTCTCAAAAAGACACACACAGGGCTGGAGAGATGGTCTAGTGGTTAAGAGTGCCGACTGCTCTTGCAGAGGACCCGGTTCGATCCCCAGCACCCACATGGCAGCTGAGAACTGTCTGTAACTCCAATTCCAGGAGAACTCCAGTTCCAGGGGAATCCAACACTCTCTTCTGACCTCCGCGGCATTGCACGACACGGGTGCACAAACCTACATGCAGACAGTACATTCATATAAATAAATAAATAAATAAATAAATAAATAAATAAATAAATAAATAAATAAATATTTTTTAAAATGTTAAAAAAAAAGGCACACACAAAAAAGGTCTCATTATACAAATCAAGTTGGCCTCGAACTCACACAGATCTGCCTGCCTCTCTACCTCTGCTTCCTGAGTACTGTAATTAAAGGAGTTTACCACCAAATTTTATCTTTTTATTATTTTTATTTTATGTGTATGAGTGTATTGCCTGCATGTAAGTGAACCTGTGTTGTGCAATGCCCTCGGAGGTCAGAAGAGGACCACAGATCCCCTGAAACTGAAGTTACAGTTGTTAGGCACAAAAACCACAAAATAAGTGCTGGGAATTGAACCTAGGTCCTCATCTCTCCAGCCCCCAAAGTTGTTGTTTTTTTGTTGTTGTTGCTTATTTGGTATTGGTATTTTTGAGACAGGGTCTCCCTTTAGTCCCAGCTGGCCTGGAGCTTGCTCTGTAGACCAGGCTGGCCTTGAACTAACAGAGATCTGCCTGCCTCTGTCTCCCAAGTGCTGGGATTAAAGGCATGCGCCACCATGCCCAGCCAAAGTTTAATTTTTTTTTTACCTCAGTCGTGATGAAAAAGTTTAATTTTTAATAAGAGAAAAATAGGCAGGAAAAAGATCATTTTGTTCTGGATTTCTCCACCTTGATATTACTGACATTTTGGGGCACATAAGTTTCTCTTGTGGAGCTGTCCTGGGTAGCATAGGGTACATCCCAATCTGTGAGAACCGAAAATGTCTCCATACACTACCAAATGTTCCCAAGGGGACAAAATCATTCTAGTGGTCAGGGGAAAGTAAAGAGACAGTAACAACTAAATGCCATCTACAGACCTGCAGACCTGATCCTAGTCTATACCCTGTACTGGAGGACAATGATTACTACAGGAACAGTATTAGGTCAATTACAAAACTGGAATATAAATGATAGTATCAATATTAAATGTACCTAGGTTGAAAACTGTACTACAGTTATGTAAGAGAGTCTCTATGATTAGGAATGCATTCTTAAGCATTTAGGGAGAAAGGACAGTGATGTATGCAATCTACCCGCAAATGACTCACCTGTGTGTATTCACACACATATCCCCATAAATGTGTATTTTCGGTAAATCTGATTACTGGGTACATTCTCTGTACTTATTTGTGTGTGTATGTGTTTGTGTGTGCGCATTTGGAGGTCAGAGGTCCAGGTCAGGTGGGTGCCTTCCTTAATCACCCTCCACCTTATTTGTTATTATTGTTTTGTTTTGTTTTTTCTTTGAGACAGGGTCTCCCTGTAGACCCAGCTGGCTTCAATCTCAGAGATCCGCCTGCCTCTGTCTCCCGAATGCTCCTATTAAAGGTGTGTGCCCCCACACCCAGAAAAAAAAAAAATGCAGTGGAGGGTATTTTTATTTTATATGTTTTGTCTGCATATAAGTCCATCCCATTGTGCAATGCCCCTAGAAGTCAGAAGGCATTAGATTCTCCTGAAACTGGATGATTTTCCCCTGAAACAGATGGTTGTCAGCTGTCATGTGGTTGCTAGTAACCAAACCCTGGTCCTCTGCAAGGGCAACCCCTGCTCTTAACCACTGAGCAACCTCCCAGCCCTATTTTTTGAGACAGGGTCTCTTGCTTAATCTGAAGTTGGCTGATTTGGTTAGACAAGCTGTCCAGCAAGCCATAGGGATCTTCCAGCTCTCATCTCCCAAGTGCTGGCTTTTTTCACATGACTCCTGGGGATCAAGGGAAGGTCCTCATGCTTGTACAGCAAGCACTTTACTGACAGAGCCACCCTCAGATCCTTGTTGTACTTTTATTCTTGCAACTTTTCTGAATATTTGCAATAAATTGCAAATCAAAAGGTGTTTGTTGCTTTTTAAGTGGCAAAGGGTTTTTAAAACCACAATGGCAGGTTTAACACTAGTCCAGCATTAAGTGATAAAATGGTAGCTACATGGTCGTATACCTGGACATTCCTTAGAAAGAGCTGTCTGCTTTCTCTGTCTCCTGCACTAGTCTTTCTAAAGGTGAACCACTGAATAGTGGCAACGTGAAAATCATCTTATTCCACTTTTAAAAGATCGCTTCATGAAAATAACTCAATAAATCACATTTCTGCTTGATCTCGTCACTTTAGAATCACCTTTACCAGTTAAGCGAAATTGAGCAAACACACGAGTGTTTCTCTTAAGAAAATCTTTTACCCACTCAGCTGAGCAAGTGGAATAATGTTAAGTGAACTAGAGAGAGAGACACCATAGCATGTCTAAGAAGGTCAAAGGTAGAGATAAAAGGATTAGCCCGGACCAGAGGTAGCACAGGTATCCTGGTCAGGAAAAAGGACTTGAGTGGGTGCGTGGGAGTCAGTGCGCGAGGGGGTCGCTCACCTGGCAGTGGTAAGCAGAGGGTGCTGAGTCCCCACCAGCTTCCGCACCTGCATAGCGATGTTGCTGAGCTCGTCACTCAGCAGACAGCGGAGGCTCATGAATGACGTGGGATAGCCTACGATCTTCTCCGCCTCTGACACCACCTGGTTCCAATGGGCCGGTGATCTGGAGGACCGACCACGACCGAAGCCTACCGAGGTGTCGAGGGACTTTGACCACCACCACAGGCGACGTGGGGGACCCAAGACCCCGAGATAACTGGGAAAGCGCAACAGCAGCTGCCGAAAGTTCATGGTTTGAGTCTGAGAGGGTCAGGGAATTCGGGATGTCCAGAGACGGCACGGGAAACGGGTTGAAGAGAACTTTCAGAAACTAGCAGGAAGCGGCGAGTCCTGACTCTGAAAGAAATGTGGCTTTTGGAGCCGTCACCAGTAATGAAGTTTGCTGTTTCTGCAGCCCAGGTTGGATGAACTGCAGCGCCAGCTGAGAACTACGGTGGCCACCTGAAGTAGAAACCTCGGCCACTGTCTACATGGAGAACACCATATTGGAGGCGCGGAATACGGCCTGCCGTAAAGATAAAGGGCAGGCTGACGAGCCGCAAAAAGTGCTCTTTACTTTACGGCTCGACTAACGCTTCAAAGGGGCGGGGGTTTGGCCAAGAATCCGGGCTTGTAAAGGGCACCGGTGGAAGCTTCAACCCGTGGGGTACCGAGTGAGAGTTCCCTCAGGCTTTGGGTCTAGGAGAGCGTGGCACCATCAGACCGTTCTCTGGGTCTGTGTAAATAGAATGAGGGCCGAGGCGCGAGTTCCCTGGAAGTCTTTGGCCCTGGGCTTCCTCCTGCCCTTGTAGTCAGTGTCGGACTGGAGGGCGGTCCCTCAGCCTGGCTCTGCCTGTTCTGAGGGCCAGCGCCGAGGTGGAACGCCCAGTCCCGCGGTGGGGCGGAGCCCTCGAGCCCTCCACGCCGGGCCAGATGCTGATGGCGTGCGGTGGCGCCAGCGGTCTTTTTTCCTACAATGTCCTCGGATCCGTGTTCGGAATCGCTGCCCTCTGGAGCCATGGTTTCTTCCTGTGAACAACCCAGACAGAAACAGTTCTGCCTTCTGCACAGGATGCTGGGAGGATGGAATGAAGCGTTGCTTGCTCTCCTTTTCCTTGGTGTCCCTAGCGCTGAGGCTCACCAAAACTGGCCTGAGTGCTTTTCACACATTAACTCACTTAATCGTCAAAACAACTTCGTTGCATTTTTTTTTATTGTATTTATTTATTTATTTTTAACAAATCTAGACCCGTGTTCCCGCTCATTCCCCCACCCCGTCAGAGCTCGTGCATTCTGCCAAACATGCTTTCCATCTCTTAGTCTTTCTCATATTTTCATGGGGACGTTGACTGTTTTGAGCAGAAGTTTCACTGTTTCAGTTCAGTTCTTTGATGCAGTTTTTTCTGTTGTTGTTGTTTCCAAAATGCATTATGTCCAAACTGCTTTTGTACAGAAGCTCAGGGGGGCCTACACAAAATACTTACAACTGGGTAATTGGCACTAGCATCCACAGATGAGGGATACCATTCGTCGTTTGTTTTTCTGGGACTGTGTTACTTCACTCAGCATGATGTCCTCTTAGCTCCAGCCCATTTTTCCTGCCAAAGCTCCGTGATGTCGTCTTTCTATTTACTGCTGCATAGAACTCCCATTGTGTAGATGTACTACATTTTTTCTATCCACTCATCAGTTGAGGTGCATTTAGGTTGGTTCCAGCTCTTTGCTATGTGTGAAGAGAGCTGAAATAAACATGGCCGTGCACAGTATCTCTGTGGTGGCGTAAGTCTTGAGGGTACATGCCCAGGAGTGGTATGGCTGGGGTCGGGAGGCAAGTTCTCCAAGTCTCCCAAGGGTCTATCACACTGCTTCCATAGTGGTGTCAGTAGACTCTCACACCAGCATGGATGAGTTTCCCCATCTTTCCCCACAACCTCTCCAGCCACTTGGTATCATTTGTTTTCTTGATCCTAGCCAGTCTTACTGGAGTAAGATGATATCTTTAAAGTTGTTTGATTTGCATTTCCTTAATGATTAGTGATGTTGAGCAGTTCTTGAGGTGTTTCTCAGACATCTCTAATTCCTCACCTTGTGAAGTTCTCTGTTCAGTTCCTTTGCTCCATCTATTGAGCGGGTCGTGTTTTTTGTTTTTGAGAGTTTATATATTCTGGAAATCCCAATGCTTTGGGGTCAGTATTATCCTGCAGTGAAGGTTCTCCCCTCCCACTCTGTGGGATTTCTCTCACTTCCTTGATTGTTTCCTTTTGATATACAGAAGCTNGCACCCAGTTCCTACCTGTCTTCCCCTCTTCCTGCCGCTGGGCTCAAGAGATCTCAAATCTCAAGAGTCACACAAGCGTGCCTTTAATACCGGCTGGGAGGATAACTCCGCCCCCACAGCCACTAGATCTAATCAAGCCAAAGACCACACCTTTAATCCCAGCTGGGGGGATAACTCCAACCTCACAGCCACAAAGGCCAATCAAACCAAAGACAGCAGGACCAAACGATCAGCAATCAGCTCGCCAAGGCACCCAGTTCCTACCTGTCTTCCCCTCTTCCTGCCGCTGGGCTCAAGAGATCTCAAATCTCAAGAGTCACACAAGCGTGCCTTTAATACCGGCTGGGAGGATAACTCCGCCCCCACAGCCACTAGATCTAATCAAGCCAAAGACCACACCTTTAATCCCAGCTGGGGGGATAACTCCAACCTCACAGCCACAAAGGCCAATCAAACCAAAGACAGCAGGACCAAACGATCAGCAATCAGCTCGCCAAGGCACCCAGTTCCTACCTGTCTTCCCCTCTTCCTGCCGCTGGGCTCAAGAGATCTCAAATCTCAAGAGTCACACAAGCGTGCCTTTAATACCGGCTGGGAGGATAACTCCGCCCCCACAGCCACTAGATCTAATCAAGCCAAAGACCACACCTTTAATCCCAGCTGGGGGGATAACTCCAACCTCACAGCCACAAAGGCCAATCAAACCAAAGACAGCAGGACCAAACGATCAGCAATCAGCTCGCCAAGGCACCCAGTTCCTACCTGTCTTCCCCTCTTCCTGCCGCTGGGCTCAAGAGATCTCAAATCTCAAGAGTCACACAAGCGTGCCTTTAATACCGGCTGGGAGGATAACTCCGCCCCCACAGCCACTAGATCTAATCAAGCCAAAGACCACACCTTTAATCCCAGCTGGGGGGATAACTCCAACCTCACAGCCACAAAGGCCAATCAAACCAAAGACAGCAGGACCAAACGATCAGCAATCAGCTCGCCAAGGCACCCAGTTCCTACCTGTCTTCCCCTCTTCCTGCCGCTGGGCTCAAGAGATCTCAAATCTCAAGAGTCACACAAGCGTGCCTTTAATACCGGCTGGGAGGATAACTCCGCCCCCACAGCCACTAGATCTAATCAAGCCAAAGACCACACCTTTAATCCCAGCTGGGGGGATAACTCCAACCTCACAGCCACAAAGGCCAATCAAACCAAAGACAGCAGGACCAAACGATCAGCAATCAGCTCGCCAAGGCACCCAGTTCCTACCTGTCTTCCCCTCTTCCTGCCGCTGGGCTCAAGAGATCTCAAATCTCAAGAGTCACACAAGCGTGCCTTTAATACCGGCTGGGAGGATAACTCCGCCCCCACAGCCACTAGATCTAATCAAGCCAAAGACCACACCTTTAATCCCAGCTGGGGGGATAACTCCAACCTCACAGCCACAAAGGCCAATCAAACCAAAGACAGCAGGACCAAACGATCAGCAATCAGCTCGCCAAGGCACCCAGTTCCTACCTGTCTTCCCCTCTTCCTGCCGCTGGGCTCAAGAGATCTCAAATCTCAAGAGTCACACAAGCGTGCCTTTAATACCGGCTGGGAGGATAACTCCGCCCCCACAGCCACTAGATCTAATCAAGCCAAAGACCACACCTTTAATCCCAGCTGGGGGGATAACTCCAACCTCACAGCCACAAAGGCCAATCAAACCAAAGACAGCAGGACCAAACGATCAGCAATCAGCTCGCCAAGGCACCCAGTTCCTACCTGTCTTCCCCTCTTCCTGCCGCTGGGCTCAAGAGATCTCAAATCTCAAGAGTCACACAAGCGTGCCTTTAATACCGGCTGGGAGGATAACTCCGCCCCCACAGCCACTAGATCTAATCAAGCCAAAGACCACACCTTTAATCCCAGCTGGGGGGATAACTCCAACCTCACAGCCACAAAGGCCAATCAAACCAAAGACAGCAGGACCAAACGATCAGCAATCAGCTCGCCAAGGCACCCAGTTCCTACCTGTCTTCCCCTCTTCCTGCCGCTGGGCTCAAGAGATCTCAAATCTCAAGAGTCACACAAGCGTGCCTTTAATACCGGCTGGGAGGATAACTCCGCCCCCACAGCCACTAGATCTAATCAAGCCAAAGACCACACCTTTAATCCCAGCTGGGGGGATAACTCCAACCTCACAGCCACAAAGGCCAATCAAACCAAAGACAGCAGGACCAAACGATCAGCAATCAGCTCGCCAAGGCACCCAGTTCCTACCTGTCTTCCCCTCTTCCTGCCGCTGGGCTCAAGAGATCTCAAATCTCAAGAGTCACACAAGCGTGCCTTTAATACCGGCTGGGAGGATAACTCCGCCCCCACAGCCACTAGATCTAATCAAGCCAAAGACCACACCTTTAATCCCAGCTGGGGGGATAACTCCAACCTCACAGCCACAAAGGCCAATCAAACCAAAGACAGCAGGACCAAACGATCAGCAATCAGCTCGCCAAGGCACCCAGTTCCTACCTGTCTTCCCCTCTTCCTGCCGCTGGGCTCAAGAGATCTCAAATCTCAAGAGTCACACAAGCGTGCCTTTAATACCGGCTGGGAGGATAACTCCGCCCCCACAGCCACTAGATCTAATCAAGCCAAAGACCACACCTTTAATCCCAGCTGGGGGGATAACTCCAACCTCACAGCCACAAAGGCCAATCAAACCAAAGACAGCAGGACCAAACGATCAGCAATCAGCTCGCCAAGGCACCCAGTTCCTACCTGTCTTCCCCTCTTCCTGCCGCTGGGCTCAAGAGATCTCAAATCTCAAGAGTCACACAAGCGTGCCTTTAATACCGGCTGGGAGGATAACTCCGCCCCCACAGCCACTAGATCTAATCAAGCCAAAGACCACACCTTTAATCCCAGCTGGGGGGATAACTCCAACCTCACAGCCACAAAGGCCAATCAAACCAAAGACAGCAGGACCAAACGATCAGCAATCAGCTCGCCAAGGCACCCAGTTCCTACCTGTCTTCCCCTCTTCCTGCCGCTGGGCTCAAGAGATCTCAAATCTCAAGAGTCACACAAGCGTGCCTTTAATACCGGCTGGGAGGATAACTCCGCCCCCACAGCCACTAGATCTAATCAAGCCAAAGACCACACCTTTAATCCCAGCTGGGGGGATAACTCCAACCTCACAGCCACAAAGGCCAATCAAACCAAAGACAGCAGGACCAAACGATCAGCAATCAGCTCGCCAAGGCACCCAGTTCCTACCTGTCTTCCCCTCTTCCTGCCGCTGGGCTCAAGAGATCTCAAATCTCAAGAGTCACACAAGCGTGCCTTTAATACCGGCTGGGAGGATAACTCCGCCCCCACAGCCACTAGATCTAATCAAGCCAAAGACCACACCTTTAATCCCAGCTGGGGGGATAACTCCAACCTCACAGCCACAAAGGCCAATCAAACCAAAGACAGCAGGACCAAACGATCAGCAATCAGCTCGCCAAGGCACCCAGTTCCTACCTGTCTTCCCCTCTTCCTGCCGCTGGGCTCAAGAGATCTCAAATCTCAAGAGTCACACAAGCGTGCCTTTAATACCGGCTGGGAGGATAACTCCGCCCCCACAGCCACTAGATCTAATCAAGCCAAAGACCACACCTTTAATCCCAGCTGGGGGGATAACTCCAACCTCACAGCCACAAAGGCCAATCAAACCAAAGACAGCAGGACCAAACGATCAGCAATCAGCTCGCCAAGGCACCCAGTTCCTACCTGTCTTCCCCTCTTCCTGCCGCTGGGCTCAAGAGATCTCAAATCTCAAGAGTCACACAAGCGTGCCTTTAATACCGGCTGGGAGGATAACTCCGCCCCCACAGCCACTAGATCTAATCAAGCCAAAGACCACACCTTTAATCCCAGCTGGGGGGATAACTCCAACCTCACAGCCACAAAGGCCAATCAAACCAAAGACAGCAGGACCAAACGATCAGCAATCAGCTCGCCAAGGCACCCAGTTCCTACCTGTCTTCCCCTCTTCCTGCCGCTGGGCTCAAGAGATCTCAAATCTCAAGAGTCACACAAGCGTGCCTTTAATACCGGCTGGGAGGATAACTCCGCCCCCACAGCCACTAGATCTAATCAAGCCAAAGACCACACCTTTAATCCCAGCTGGGGGGATAACTCCAACCTCACAGCCACAAAGGCCAATCAAACCAAAGACAGCAGGACCAAACGATCAGCAATCAGCTCGCCAAGGCACCCAGTTCCTACCTGTCTTCCCCTCTTCCTGCCGCTGGGCTCAAGAGATCTCAAATCTCAAGAGTCACACAAGCGTGCCTTTAATACCGGCTGGGAGGATAACTCCGCCCCCACAGCCACTAGATCTAATCAAGCCAAAGACCACACCTTTAATCCCAGCTGGGGGGATAACTCCAACCTCACAGCCACAAAGGCCAATCAAACCAAAGACAGCAGGACCAAACGATCAGCAATCAGCTCGCCAAGGCACCCAGTTCCTACCTGTCTTCCCCTCTTCCTGCCGCTGGGCTCAAGAGATCTCAAATCTCAAGAGTCACACAAGCGTGCCTTTAATACCGGCTGGGAGGATAACTCCGCCCCCACAGCCACTAGATCTAATCAAGCCAAAGACCACACCTTTAATCCCAGCTGGGGGGATAACTCCAACCTCACAGCCACAAAGGCCAATCAAACCAAAGACAGCAGGACCAAACGATCAGCAATCAGCTCGCCAAGGCACCCAGTTCCTACCTGTCTTCCCCTCTTCCTGCCGCTGGGCTCAAGAGATCTCAAATCTCAAGAGTCACACAAGCGTGCCTTTAATACCGGCTGGGAGGATAACTCCGCCCCCACAGCCACTAGATCTAATCAAGCCAAAGACCACACCTTTAATCCCAGCTGGGGGGATAACTCCAACCTCACAGCCACAAAGGCCAATCAAACCAAAGACAGCAGGACCAAACGATCAGCAATCAGCTCGCCAAGGCACCCAGTTCCTACCTGTCTTCCCCTCTTCCTGCCGCTGGGCTCAAGAGATCTCAAATCTCAAGAGTCACACAAGCGTGCCTTTAATACCGGCTGGGAGGATAACTCCGCCCCCACAGCCACTAGATCTAATCAAGCCAAAGACCACACCTTTAATCCCAGCTGGGGGGATAACTCCAACCTCACAGCCACAAAGGCCAATCAAACCAAAGACAGCAGGACCAAACGATCAGCAATCAGCTCGCCAAGGCACCCAGTTCCTACCTGTCTTCCCCTCTTCCTGCCGCTGGGCTCAAGAGATCTCAAATCTCAAGAGTCACACAAGCGTGCCTTTAATACCGGCTGGGAGGATAACTCCGCCCCCACAGCCACTAGATCTAATCAAGCCAAAGACCACACCTTTAATCCCAGCTGGGGGGATAACTCCAACCTCACAGCCACAAAGGCCAATCAAACCAAAGACAGCAGGACCAAACGATCAGCAATCAGCTCGCCAAGGCACCCAGTTCCTACCTGTCTTCCCCTCTTCCTGCCGCTGGGCTCAAGAGATCTCAAATCTCAAGAGTCACACAAGCGTGCCTTTAATACCGGCTGGGAGGATAACTCCGCCCCCACAGCCACTAGATCTAATCAAGCCAAAGACCACACCTTTAATCCCAGCTGGGGGGATAACTCCAACCTCACAGCCACAAAGGCCAATCAAACCAAAGACAGCAGGACCAAACGATCAGCAATCAGCTCGCCAAGGCACCCAGTTCCTACCTGTCTTCCCCTCTTCCTGCCGCTGGGCTCAGGAGATCTCCAACTTCGTTGCATTTTAAAGATACCGGAATTCACATTTTAGGGGGAAACCGAGGCACGGCCAAACTCTAAATTGCTAAACAAGGATGTGAACCCAGAGAGTTTGCTTGCTTTCTCCCCCCACCCCCCACCCCCCTTTGGATGCTAGAAATAGAGCCCGAGGACTACCTCCTGCGTCCATCCTAGGCAAATGCTTTACTACTGAGCTACCTGCCAGATCTAACAATCTGGGCTTTTTTGTTGTATGGGGTCTTTTTGGAAACATGGTCTGTGTTGTAGCCCTGGCTGGCCTGGAGCTTACAAATAGTGAACAGCCTGGCCTCGAATTCAGAGACCCACCTGCCTCTGCCTCCCCAGTGCTGATCTACACCACCACACTTAGCCCAATGAATAGTTTTTAAAACTTTTAAGAATTCATGGTTGATTTTTTTTTAAGTTCGAATCACGTAAATGGATTACACTTTCGAGGTACATATAGAATTAAGACTTAGGGGCTGAAGAGATGGCTCAGTGATTAAAGACTTGGGTTCAGTTCCCACTTGGTCGCTGTCGGTAACTCCAGTTCCAGGGGATCTGACGCCCTCTACTGGCCCCCATGGGCATTGCATGCATGGGTGCACTATATAAAGGCAAAACACTCATATACATCAAATTTTTTTAATAAAAATAAATTTTTAATTGCTGGGCGTGGTGGGGCACGCCTTTTATCCTAGCACTTGGGAGGCAGAGGCAGGCAAATCTCTGTGAGTTCAAAGCCAGCCTGGTCTACATAGTTCCAGGCCAACTGGGGCCACAGGGAGACCCTGTCTCAAAAAGACCAAAAACAAATAAATAATTTTAATTGAGCCTTAAAAAACAG
Source organism: Rhizomys pruinosus (assembly GCA_009823505.1). Classification (NCBI taxonomy): domain Eukaryota; kingdom Metazoa; phylum Chordata; class Mammalia; order Rodentia; family Spalacidae; genus Rhizomys; species Rhizomys pruinosus. The sequence goes on along the minus strand of VZQC01011226.1, from coordinate 1,460,320 downwards.
AAGTTGTCCACATTGCAAAACGAGATGCTTTTCCTTACAAAAAGTTTATTTGGAGACTCCCTTTGAATAGCAGATCTTTTTCTATTTAAAAATTCTATTTATTAAAAAATGCAATGCAGATAAAGGGATTTTAGGAGTACTTTTTTTTTTTTTTTTTTTTTTTTTTTTTGGTCTTTTCGAGACAGGGTCTCCTTGTAGCCCCAGCTGTCCTGGAACTCACTCTGTAGAGCAGGCTGGCGTTGAACTCACAAAGATCCGCCTGCCTCTGCCTCCCAAGTGCTAGGATTAAAGGCGTGCGCCACCATGCCCGGATTAGGAGCACTTTTTAAATTTTATTTATTTTTATGTGTATGAATGTACTGTCTGCATGTAGGTCGATGCACCCGTGTCGTGCAATGCCACGGAGGTCAGAAGAGGGCGTCGGATTTCCCTGGAACTGGAGTTAAAGACGGTTCTCAGCCGCCATGTGGGTGCTGGGGATCGAACCCGGGTCCTCTGCAAGAGCAGTCAGCGCTCTTAACCACTAGGCCATCTTTCTAGCCCCAGGAGTACATTTTATTTAGGTTTAATTATACTTAAAGATATTAAGAGAGATGGGGCTGAGAGATGACTCAGCAGTTAAGAGCATTGGCTGCTCTTCAAGAGGACCCAGTTTTTTGTTGTTTTGAGCTTTTTTCTTTTTTTCTTTTTTTTTTTTTTTTTGCGATTAAGCCTAGGTTCTTGCTTATGTTGAGTAAGCACTTTACGTAACATGGAGCTATATTTCCATCCAGTTATTTATTTATTTTATTTTATTTTATTTTATTTTATTTTAGAGACAAGGTCTCCCTGTAGCCCCAGCTGGCCTTGAACTCACAGAGATCTGCCGGTAGAGGATCCAGTTTTGAGTCTCAGCATCCGAGGTGGCTAACAACCATCAGTAACTCCAGTTCCATGGGACTTGATACCCTCTTTTGATCTCCAGGGACACTGCAAGACACAAGTGCATTTATGTACATTCATACACATGAAAAAATAAATAAGAATTTTAAAAAGATATTAAGGGACAGTCTCTCCCCATTAGAGGGGTAAGCTGAGGTTTGAAAATAGTTCCTGTGAAAGAGATAGACTCCTGGCAATAAAATCCAAGTCTGTTACTAAGTGAAAATAAATGTGGAAAGTGAGATATTTTACCATTCCGAAAAGTTCCAAGGCCTTAATTTCTCAGTTATTCAAGGTGAAAGACATCAAGAAAATCTGAAGTAAGCTAGAATGGATGTGATATATTATGCACCTGAGGCTGTTTCTTCAGAATCATGGTATGTTAAGACTAACTTTTCCTGCAATTTCCTTAATAACATTTCACAGCATGTACTTTAATTTCTCCACAGAAGCCAAGTGCATTATTCTCTGGTCATACTCTATTAACCAAGTTTTTGATTATTCATGGGACTTTTAGTCCCATTTACTTTAAATAACCAGCACTTTCCTTTATACTTATGGTTAAAAGGTTGCATTATATCTAACGATAATCGGTTTTGAGACAGTTAAAATGGTATTTGTTCTTTAATTTTGCAGGTAAATATATAATTTATTAGATCTTTATAACTAATGTCCAAATTGCTGGTGACTTTTGCAAGGAGCAAAGAGTGGGAGTGTCTGTGATTCTTCCCTTCCTCTGCTATGGATAATAGTTATTTTAAAAATGTGTCTATCAAAAAAAAAAAGATGTGTCTATCAATAAAGGAGAGATACCTCAGAGTTCCTCAACCTTGACATTATGGATATTTTGAGCCACAAAATTCTTTGTTGAGGGAGAGAGAAAGCTGTCCTGATGTTTAGCAACATCCCTGACCTCCACCCGCTGGATGCCAGAAGTGCCCTCTCAAAATTGTGCCCATCAAATATGTTTCTAAATATTGCTGAATATCTGTACCCAGACAGTAAAATAGCCCACTGGAGTATGAGAGAAGCTTGAATGCCAAAGCTACATCCAACCATGGTCTTTACTCCCACCAAGCATCGAGGCAAGTTCTGACTGTAAGGAGCCCTGGGGGATGGTGACCATACACAGATCCTTCAACTTGACACTAGAATTGTTCCAGAGACAGCAAGCTAACAAAAGATGGTCATGGTTCCTCCGCCACCTTTCCAGACTCTTTCTCCATAAATGAACTTCAACCTAACTCACTCCAGACTGAACACACCTTAGAAAGAATAAGGTCATATTTTACTTCCTTTTCTTTGGCTAGAAACACAAGCCAAGCTTTGGAAATGCAAAGTCTTAACAAGGATGGTGATGCTGTGGGCTTTGGCCTTTCCAGGAGCCAGTGAATGGAACTCGATAGAGACGCTGCGACCACCCTTCTCCTGGCAACACAGTCACTTCTTGTGACTATGAGAGAGTTTTCAGGTGAATAGATGAAAGCATTGTTGGATATTTTGGAACCAAATGCTAAAAGAAGTAATCAGAGTTGCAAAAAGCCTTTAATCCTAGCACTCGGGAGGCAGAGGCAGGCAGATCTTTGTGAGTTCAAGGCCAGCCTTGTCTACAGAGTGAGTTCCAGGACAGCTGGGGCTACAGGGAGACCCTGTCTCGAAAAGACCAAAAAAAAAAAAAAAANAAAAAAAAAAAAAAAAAAAAAAAAAAAAAAAAAAAAAAAAAAAAAACAGTAAAAACTGGAACTGAAATCGAAATTCAATGATTACAAAGCCTGTGAGCTCATAATTAGGTATAACGAGCAGTAATTGGAATACTGTCAATTGAATAAAAGAACTGACATTTCTCCTGCCTTTCCTGTATGAATTCTATTCCATGGCCCCTTATCCTGGCTTACTCCCTTGAAAATGGAACCTGAGACAAGGGTTTACTTTTTAGGTAGTTGATTTTGGACAGTGGTCTCAGGAAACAGCCACGGATAACTAGGGAAAGTGAAACAAGGAAAGTCAATACAGGAGTGTTTGCAAGTTAGTCATCACCGTGGGCAATGGGGCTCTGAGCTATGTGGACTATACTTCATAATTACCAGCTTAATGCACTTGCACTTCCTTTTGGTCCGAATTTCCCTGTCGGGGCTTTGGCTCCCTCATATCTCTGAGCTGTCCTATGATCATTAGGTAGATAGCCCACCCTTTATAGAACCAGAAGGGGGGAGGGAAGGCAGAAAGTGAGGTGTATACATGTCCGGAATACATACAGTGAAGAGAGGTGCTATTGGACAACACTTCTAGGAGGGAGATAGCTGCAACAATGGTCCTAGTAAAAGTGGGCTGAAAGGCTGTGAAACTGGGAGCAAGTCTCAACTAACAGGACAACCATGTTGCCAATGAGAAAAAGTCATTTATAAAAATAATTCCATTTCATAAAAAAAGATAGAATTAGGAATCAAAATTTGTAATTCTTTGTGGTTTCACTGATTCAAGCAAAAACCACTCATCAGTAAAAAGCTGATAAGGAACTTTATTATATTTTATTTTTTTTAATTTTATTTATTTTTGTATGTGTATGAATGTACTGTCTGCATGCAGGTTTGTGCACCAGTGTTGTGCAATGCCGCGGAGGTCAGAAGACAGGTCTCGGATTCCCCTGGAACTGGGAACTTTAAAAAGAACTTGAAGGGGTTGGAGAGATAGCCTAGCGGTTAAGAGTGCCGACCGCTCTTGCAGAGGACCCGGGTTCGATCCCCAGCACCCACATGGCGGCTGAGAACCGTCTGTAACTCCAATTCCAGGAGAACTCCAGTTCCAGGGGAATCCGACGCCCTCTTCTGATCTCCGCAGCATTGCACGACACGGGTGCACAAACCTACACGCAGACGACAATACAGTCCATACACATAAATAAATAAAATAAAATGTAAAAAAAAAATTAAAAAAAAAATAAAAAGAACTTGAATTGACATCCTCTGTAACTACTAGTAAATCTCTGTTCCAAAGGGGGGGGGTGTGAATCCATGATTTGTCCCTCCTGATGTGTTCATTATGAAGTACATACCACCTAAGAGATATTTTAGCCAAAATAGTTGAGTCTAGATCTCATCAAGCCTCCGGGACTAGTTTCCAATCTTCTGCAAGGGAAGGAGTAGAATTAGTGAAATACCATCACAAGGAAGCCAATTGGCAAATCTAGCCTATGGACTATTCCATAAGCCTGTATTCACCAAGTAGATAAGGAAGAAAGGGGAGAAAGAAAGAGAGAGAGAGAATATAAAACATCTCATCTAGATGCAGTTATTTTTTAAAAAGACCTAACCAGCCAATTGCACCAAACAGACTTGTTTGGACCTCACTCTAACAAGTTGATTATAAAAAGTAAGTTTTAAACTCAAAGAAATTTGGGCTGGAGAAATGGCCTAGCAGTTAAGAGCGCCGACTGCTCTTGCAGAGGACCTGGGTTCGATCCCCAGCACCCACATGGTGGCTGAGAACCATCTTTGGCTCCAGTTCCAAGGGAATCCGACGCCCTCTTCTGACTTCTGAGGCATTGCACGACACGGGTGCACAAACTTACATGCAGACTGTACATTCATACACATAAAAATAAATAAAATTAAAAAATTAAAAAAATTTGAATATGCTCTTGATATATCAGATATTACAAAGGGGTTATTAATCTTAGGTGTAGATTTGTAAGATGTCAACATTTTAAGTGATGAACACTAAAGTGTATAGGAATAAGATAATGATGTTAGGAATTTTCTTTAAGGCACTAAAGTCAGGACCTGGTAGCTTAGACCTGTACTCCAGCTACTTACAAGGATGTAGTCCAAGCCCTACAAGGGTTGCCCTTGTTGTACATTCAGCCCCCCAACCCCAGGAACTCAGTGAGACTTTAACTCCAAAAAAGACACTTCAGGAAGAGAAAAATAAATGAAATGCTAATATCTAGAAAACTTTTGATTCCGGGCAAAATCTTACAATTCTATTTTATAATTTTATATCTTTTATATCCTTTTAAACATTTTTAAACTTCTTATTTTAATATCATGAGACTTTTTTTTTTTTTTTTGAGACAAGGTCTCCCTTTAGTCCTAGCTGTTCTGGAGCTTGATCTGTAGACCAGGCTGGCCTTGAACTCACAGAGATCTGCCTGCCTCTGCCTCCTGAGTGTTGGATTAAAGGCGTGCACCATCACATCCAGCTAAAATTCTATTTTATATTCAAACATTTTTATGAAAAAATAAATGATTGTTTTGAGACAGGGTATCACTGTATAGGCAAAGCTGGGCTTGAACTCATGATTCCTCCGCCTCAGCCTTAAAAGTGTTAAGTTTACAGGTGTGTATCCCCATGTCCAGCAAGATAAAAACACTTAAAGAAGCAAGTAAGTGTCTGCATCTCTATTTTACAAATAGAAAAAAAATAACATTTCCAAAGTAAAAAAAAAAAAATTGGAAAGCACACACACATATACATCCATGCAGACAAAACACTCATGCACATTAAAAATAATATTTTTAAGAGGGTGGGGAAATGGAGAGATGGCTCAGCAGTTAGGAGCGCTTGCTCCTCTTGTGAGTTCCCAGAACTCACATAGTGACTGACTGGCGACTCCAGTAACTCCAGCTCCGGGGATCTGCCTCCCTCTTCTGGCCTCTCCAGGAACTGCATACACTTGGTGTGCATACAGACAGGCAAAACATTCATACACATTAATTTTTTTTAATTGGAAAGTGGAAGAGTCAGAATTAAAGTTAGTGTCCTTACCCTCTGTCCTATTACTTAAAACATAATGTATTCATAATGTATTTATGTATTCATAGAGTATTTTATTTTTTGTGTATTTTTCAACTGCAAGTACACATTTTTTTTTACATAATTTTATTGTTGGCCTGTGTGTTCTCTCTTTTTGTATTATGGTGACAGATGATCCCTGCTTCCTGGTAGTCATACCCAGGACCCTTCCACCTTGACCCAGAGTTGACAAATAGTATCCAGCAGCGACAGCTTTTTACTTGTGATATTTGCTTTATAAAAAATGTTGTAGCTTCCATCTTGAACATTCTCCTGCTAATTTTCTCTCTGTATCTCACTGCCTCTCCCACTGCTTGTTCTAGAGGAAGATTCATCATGAACAGTTCTATGGAGAGGTCTACATAGTGAGGATTAAGTCCCTTGCTAATAACAATACTAATGAACCGTCTTGGAAGTGGATCTTCCAGCTTCTTCGGGGTCTGAAGCCCTAACTGACAACTTGCCCATCCTCCCAAGCTAAGGACAGCCAGGTTAGATACACTCAGATTCCAGACCCTCAGAATATGTAAAATAACAAATGCTCAGGACAGCTGGGGCTACAGGGAGACCCTGTCTTGAAAAGACCAAAAAAAAAAAAATGCTTATTGATGATAAATAACAAAATAATTTGTTGCACTATAGTAACAATTATCTATTAAAGTTCATATAATTTAATATATAAAATATCCTAGTTTGCTTTCTATTGCTGTGATAAAACACTGAACCAAACCAACACTGGGGCGGGGGGGCAGTATTTCAACGCAGGAGCTTGAAAAGAAACATGAAGGAGTGCTGTTTGCTGGCTTGCTCCCTCTAGCTTGTTCAGCTACCTTTGTTATATAGCCCAGGTCTAGCTGCCCAGTGATGGCATTGGACAGTGGGCTAGGCCCTCCTATATCAATTAGCAATCAAGCAGACATGGCCATGGGCCAGTCTGATGGAAGAAATTCCTCCTCTGAGATTTCCTCTTCCCAGGAATGTCTAGGTTTGTGTCAAGTTGACAAAAACTAACCAGCACTTAAAATGAACGCAGCACTAAACAAGACGTAGAATACTGACAGGAGCTTACTTCTGTCCATGTACAGGTTCTCACTACTGCCCCCCTTGTCTCTCTGTTCTGAACTTGTTTTAGCTTTTATTTGTCATATCTCAAAAACATAATGTAACGATACATGTATTCCTGAAAACAGAGCATTGATTTTGTTATTTTTAACTTCTTAAAAGGGAAGTTCCCTGTTTGTGGCAATTTTTGTAATCTTTTAAATGTATTCAACATTATTTTGCTGAGATTCACCTGTAAGAATTTGTACAGTGGGGGGGGGGGTAGAGAGATGGCCTAGTGGTTAAGAGCTCCGACCACTCTTGCAGAGGACCCAGGTTCGATCCCCAGCACCGACACGGCGGCTAAGAACCGTCTTTAACTCCAGTTCCAGGGGAACCCGACGCCCTCTTCTGACCTCTGCGGCACTGCACGACACGGGTGCACAAACCTACATGCAGACTGTACATTCATACACATAAATAAAAATAAAATAAAATAAATAATAAAAAAGGATGTGTACAATGGAATTTCATTTGTCACTGCTATATAATAGCCACTGTGTGAAAATACTACACTTTATTTATTAGGCGTAAGTGTGTGCAGAGGCAGGAGGTTGAAGTTGGGGGTCTTTCCCAGTTACTCTCCACTTCACTTATTGAAGCAGGCTCTGAACTCAGAGTTTGACAACTTGGTTAGTCTACCTAGCAAACATCCCCCAGCACTGGGTCTCTGCCTGCTGAGCACTGGGAACACAAGTTGGCTACAGGCCCACCTGGGTTTTTCCATGGGCTCCAGGAATCCAAATTAATCCTTGTGCTTGTGCAGCAAGTGCTTCACCCACTGAACCATCTCCTGAACATGCTTCTCAATTTCTTTTCTATTATAACAATGCCATCATGAACAGATTTATGATGGTGCACGTGGCAAGAAATTATATTTAGCAATGGAATCTGAGCTGTAGGGTATATAAATATTCAACTTTAATAGGTTATGCCAAACAGCTTTCCAAAGTGGCTCTGCCAATTTATCCTTCTATGAGCCATTTACAAGGAATCCTGTTGATCATATGTTCTCAGTACTTGACATTGTCAGACATTAAAAAAAAAAATTTATCATTTTTATTTTATGTCTTTGAGTGTACTGCCTGCACCGTGTCATGCAATACCCAAGGAGGTCAGAAGAAGGTGCCAGATCCCCCTGGAACTGGAGTTACAGGGGGTTGTTAGCCACCATGTGGGTGCTGGGAATCGAACCCGGGTCCTCCACAAGAGCAGCCAGTGCTCTTAAGCACTAAGCCAACCCTCCAGCCCTGACATTGTCAGACTTCTAAAAATTTCCATTAAATGGATATAAAGTGGATCTCATTATGGTAAAGATCTGCATTTGTTTTATAACTAGAAAAACTACTGAATGCACTTTCCCTTTGAAGATAAATCTCTGACAGGTGTTTAGAACTGTAATTCTTCATTGTAATTTTTCTCTTTTGCTTAATTTTTAGGTATTCTTCCCCAGATGCTCACTCCAAATAGTCACAATAGCCCCCTTTTGCCATTTCCTTTTTATGTTTGAAGTGTCTGACCGTAGAACAACTGTATTTAGGGGGGAAATGGACCACAACCCACTCTCCTTTTTCTAGTTTCTCTCCCTACAGGGCTGCAGTATGGAATTGACTAGCAGGGATGCTAGTTAATTTCACACTAGGATTAGCCCAACAGGAGAAGTTGGTCCTTTTCTTTTGCAAAGGCTCTTTCCAGAGGAGTATTTTCTTTTAGAAACTTGGAATAGAAAAAAATTCTGCTGAGGTTTTCACTTGAACACAGGGAGTATTATAAGGGGCCAGCCACCTGGAGTTTACAGCTCTGTCCTGAATGAACCACACCATCATGGGCTCATCGTGTATCCCTTCCGAGCTTAAAGTTATTCATTTGCAAAAGCCAAGGTCCCATGGATCCTCTTAAATGCCAAGATGATTTTAAAACAGAATTAACTAGTAGACTGACTGATCCTTGTGGTCATGTTGCTTTTTGTCTTCACTTCCCTCTTCCCAACCCAATTGATCTCGGTATTAGCATAGGTTCAAACTTGAGGTTTACAAAAGGCAGACAGGACCCTGTTGTGCTTCTTTTCTTTTCTTCTCCTTGTTTGAAACAGGGTCTCATGTAGCTGTCCTTGAGCTCTTTATGTAGCTTGAACTTCTGATTCTCCTTCCTGCACCTCCCAAATGCTGGGATTACAGGCATGTACCTCCACATCCAGCCATCGTGCGTCTTCAGTTGTCTGCCATTGGCTCCCCAGCACATAGTACGGAGTATCGCATTTGCCGAAGAACAGATACCACATAAATATTTGTTGTCAACTGAATGAATAATAAATAAATGAACTAGATCCCTTTTCTCCCTTCCCACTGTTACATACTCAGAATCAAAACTGGAAATTGACTAGATTTTGTGTTGTGTTTTTATGTATGATAAGAAGATCAGAAAGGAGAGAGAGAGAGAGAGAGAGAGAGAGAGAGAGAGAGAGAGAGAGAGAGACTCCCTACATCACTACAAGTATAAACACTCTCCATCATTGCTTAAACATTTCTGAGGAAGACCAAAATTACCTCCCTCATCTGATCAAAGTCTCTACTCTATCAATGTCTAATATAGAGTCAGTTTGGAAACACTATTCTGAATAATCTAATAATCTAGTTTTTGAATTTTTCTCACTTTCTTATTTCTTTCTTTGCTTTTCTTTAAAAAAGAAGTACAGATAAACTTTAATTCCTAGGATTCTATGAAATTTTAATAGAATTCACTATGTAGAAAAACCTTACTTTTGTTGTATAGAATGTATAGAGGTGCTATCAGGTAAAAGGGAGTTGGGACATGCCATATATATTCTACATACAGAGAGCCAGATTATACAATGCCAGGACATTACATGAGTAAGTGCTGCCTTAGAGTAATAAACATAGCCCCTAAAGGATGTGAACATGTTTCTTCTGTCTTGAAGTATAATTTTTCTCTAACATTGGTGGGAACTCTTTCATGCAGGGCCCCATGAGCACACATCAGTCCCATCAGTGCTAAGAAATCACTTTTCACAAATATTGTGAAAAAAGTTAGTCATGCCTTTTGTTCACAAATTCAGTGACTGAGTCAGTTAAATAAGTCAGTTTGTAGGATGGGTTACCAAACCCTGTAGGTAGGAAAACATTGTAAGGAAATCTGATACTTTCTGTACTAAAAATATATGAATACAAATACAAATAAATGTTTTAAATGTCCTATTTTTGTATCAAAAATTGAGTTATCAGATTAAAAGACTGTTAGTGTGGTTTATAGGTAAATAGACCTTTAAAAAACTACTTTTTCTCAAGCCAGGGATGGTGGTGCATGCCTTTAATTCTAGCACTTGGGATGCAGAGGCAAGCAGATCTCTGTGACTTCAAGGCCAGCCTGGTTTACATAGTGAGTTCCAGGCCTGGTGGAGCTACAGAGAGACCCTGCTTCAAAAAGACAAAACAAAAACAAAGCCCTATTTTTTTCTCAAATAAAACCATGTACTGAAGGACAGAAGGAGAGTGAGAGAGTCTGTTACTAACTTTGCTAATATGAAAGCAGTGAAGTCTATTTGATGAGCTGCAGAGAACTTACTAAAGATCATTTGAGAAGATCAGGTGATTAGCGCAAACCATGCAAGGCTGATCTCTAAATCTGACATGCAGGGAAGAGAGTTGTCATTATCAACTACAGAATCAGAACTGTTTCTCAAAATGGTCCTGGTTTAAATCATCCAGAAGAACTCTGATGTATTTTGTTCTTTGAAATATTGCCATAAATAGACATTTGTAGTAAATATGTTTGAACATCATAGGCCTGGAAGAACTATGTTGAGAGTAATAGGTTTGAAGTGCTTGACAAAACAAAAGGAATATGCTAATGTTAAAAGGACTAAGAGTTGCTTTATTTATTTATTTATTTATTTATTTATTTTGACGAATAAAGAGAATAGGTCTCTAACGTCTAAACAAAGGACAACTCTACAAGAGCTTTTCTTCCCATGGACAGTACAGAGCATGGTGACTGAGGGGTCAGACATGGGGGTAAAATGCCCTGTTTTTGAATTGTTTGAATTCCAGCTTTGCTATTAGTGCAACATTGAATAAATTCTATAAACTCTTAGTACGTTAGGTTTCTTGTTAGAAGAACAATAATAACCTCTGTTAATGGGCAATTGTTAAGATTAGCATGATATCATAAGTATAAGGATCAGTGCCTGGCATATAGTAAGTTTAAAACATGAATTCTCATTATTCTCAAGGGGTGGGACCCCTACCTTCAAATCAAGAAGAAATATGAAACACTTTTACTTCTTATACTTTTAGGAATACAGCTGTTTTTAATTCCAGAACAACTAATTTACCCACATAGCATAAGCATGTACATGCAAAGTAAGATAACTGAAGATGACTGAAACATTATGATACTTGTGATGTTATGGTGGTGGTGTTTTAAGGCTATACCCAATTACATGCCTTTGAATTTATAATTTAATTCTTTAAAAAATTGAGACAGAGTCTCAGTTTAAATTAGGTCAACCCTGGGCTGGAGAGATAGCCTAGTGGTTAAGAGCACCGACTGCTCTTGCAGAGGACCCAGGTTCGATCCCCAGCACCCACATGGCGGCTAAGAACCGTCTGTACCTCCAATTCCAGGAGAACTCCAGTTCCAGGGGAATCTGAGACCCTCTTCTGACCTCTGCGGCATTGCACGACACGGGTGCACAGACTTGCATGCAGACAGTACATTCATACATACACATACAAAAATAAATAAAATTAATAAAAATAAATAAATAANTACATAACATTATTATTTGCTATATTTGAGCTCTGAATAGAAAAATTGTTGAGAACAAATTTCCAGGATTTCTATAATTTTTGAAACTGTTCTATTTTTCAGGAATGTTTTACCTAAAATTTTTGCTTCTTAATTCTTCACAATTTGAAAAGTTTCTACATATTTTCTGACATGATTCTACTTGCCCCATGTAAATACCTATATCAATCACTGTAGTTTTGCCATTTAATTATTTAAATGACACATATTTTAAAGTGCATCATGGAATTCTAAGGTTAACATTTGTAATGGATATTACCATAAAAAATAAAGCTGGGTCACAGCTACTACAAGCATTTTCAATGACTGAGACAGACTTCAACCATAGATGTGGAAGGGTAAGCATATGATTCAATGTAAGGATTCACATTAAGGCTTGTGTGCGGCCTGCTTAAAAAACTTATAAAACTTATGGGATACATTTTCTTATTTTTGTACTTAAAGTATACTAACTAATGTTATTTAGGCCACTGACTTTTAAATAATTATAATAGCAGGCATCATAAAAGTTTGACAAAACAATTACGTGTCCAATAAGGGAGGTATGTTGGCCTATGCTATGAACTCTGAGGAAGGGGAGGAAAGAAAATTGAGACACTGCATAGACCACAGTGAGCTTTTCTCACCCACTGGCCTCTCCTCTTCTCTGCTGGTGACAGGGAGTAGCCTGGATGGTAGAGATGTTGATGGAAATAAGGCTGGGATGGACACAGGGACAGACAGCTAGTGCAGCCGTTTATAGAGGCCTTCTATGGGAACACTGGGTCCCATACTGGGGTAATGACATTAAAGACAAAGATTCACCTAGGGCCTTGAGACAATACCACAGAGCTGGGCATCTCCTGACAGGCAACACTGAATCTTGATCCCTCAGCAGAGAAAGATATCATGTTGAAATATGACTGCTGTTTAACTCTCCTTTATTGTCTGCCTGTCTGTTCTTTTAGGATACAGTAGCTAACTACTGGAAAATCAAGGCGGGGTGAAGAGGATGCTGCTTGGGTCATGGGGTTTGACCCCTTTCGTCTTCCTCCTACTTTTCATCATGCAAAAATAAGTTTCTCTGTGGAACAACATGCATGAACATGTATAGTGTTTTAAAAAAACATGTGACAAACATCATCAATTTGGCTTGAATATTTCAGTTACAAGTAAGCAATCCAAGATCAATTAATCTTTGTCACACTGACAAAATATCTCACCACATTTTACTGATTTCTAAGGCATGGATATGATCACATTTTAACATCTCTGAAATCAAGGTGTAACTTACAATTGACAAGTGTAGCTTAGTTACTATAGTGTTTGTTGTATCACTAGCTCTACAGGACTTTTTAGTGACACCTATTTTGTGCATGTGTGTGTGTGTGTGTGTGTGTGTGTGTGTGTATGAGTATGTTGTGGTTGATTCAACTGGGTTGGCATTAGCTCTACACAGTTACACATGTTGTTTAGAGTAGAAGGTAGAAGGACTAAATAAAATCTGTGACTTTGGGTGAAGGAACAAAGCTGATTCAAATTTTGAAACACTTGTAAAGCTACTTGGATATGGTCTTTGTCATGTCCACTCACATTCAGCTGGCCAAAGCAAGTCACACAGGCCCACCTGACAATGGAGTGCAAATGTGTGTTCTACCCTCTGTAAGGCTGAGAAGGCCTGTGGGGGTAGAAATTGGGAACGACAAGAAAATTCACCATGGCAGCACCTTTCCTCTTCTCATGGTACATAAAACAGTGGTGTATTTCACAATAGCTGGCATCTTGGAGTCAGTGTAATAAACTATATTATGATATTACGGCTTAAGAGATGTAGGAAGCTTTCTTTGTAATGAGTAGGTACCCTGCTAAGGGGAGGAGAACACAGTACCTGCCTGCAGCCACTGTAGGGAACTGACCTCTCCGCGCCCGGCCTGAGAGGTCCCTCCAACTCAGGCCCTTAGCCTGGGACAATGAGACACATTTCCCAATCTTGGCCGTGATTTCCCACCTGCCCAGAGACTGCTGACCGCTGGACAGGAATTTCAGGCTGATGGCCGATGGCCTATCTTCAGCCTATGTCCACTCACAATTCACTTCACCAGCTATCCAGGTTGGTGGTCCCAGAACTTCTTTCCAACCCACTTGCCACCCAAACGAAATGCAGGCCTGCTTTGGCCTGTATGTGCATAAAAATTAATGATGACAGCCGGGAATTCTGTAATGATGGTAATGGAGAATTCAATTTATTACCCACTACAGCCTGCTTTTATAAGCCCCCGGTTCAGTTGTTAAGAGCACTGACTGCTCTTGCAGAGGACCCGGGTTCAATTCCCAGCACCCACATGGTGGCTAAGAACCATCTCTCACTCCAGTTCCAGGGGAATCTGACACCCTCTTCCGACCTCTGCAGCATTGCATGACACAGGTGCACCTACCTACATGCAGACAGTATATTCATACACGTAAAATAAAAAAATAAATTAATTAAAAAAATAAAAGTTATTGTGATAACCTTAGACATGGTGACACTTGCCTTTAATTCTGGCAATGTCTGTGAGTTCAAGACCAGCCTGGTCTACATAGTGAGTACCAGGCCATCTGGAATTAAAGGGAGACCCTGTCTCAAAAATACCCCAAAAAAAAGAAAATTTTTTAAACATAGGCAATAAATAAATAAATAAAATCAAGCCAGACATGGTGACACTTGCCTTTAATTCTGGCAATGTCTGTGAGTTCAAGACCAGCCTGGTCTACATAGTGAGTACCAGGCCATCTGGAATTAAAGGGAGACCCTGTCTCAAAAAGATCCCCCAAAAGTTATGGTGATAATACAGTTACCCACTGTTCTAGTTTCTTTTTTTTTTTTTGTATAGCTTTTTTTTATTATTATTTGTTTTTTTATTATTAATTTTATTTATTTTTGTATGTGTATGAGTGTACTGTCTGCATGTAGGTTTGTGCATCCGTGTCGTGCAATGCCGTGGAGGTCAGAAGAGGGTTTCTGATTCCCCTGGAACTGGAGTTCTCCTGGAATTGGAGTTTCAGACGGTTCTCAGCCGCCATGTGGGTGCTGGGGATCGAACCCGGGTCCTCTGCAAGAGCAGTCAGTGCTCTTAACCGCTAGGCTATCTCTCCAGCCCTATTTGTTTATTTTTAAGGGATTCTACAATATAATAACACAGTTGTTTTCAGATAACATTGATGTTGCTCAGTTTGCCATACAATTAGGTAATTGGTACATTTTGCAAGTATCTATGTCCAAATTTTGAACAACCCAAGCTTCCCATAGTCCAGTTGGAGAAGCTTGTATGCACAGACATGTTGATCAATTAGGAGTCCAGACTATATTGCTGTGGTCTCATGATTCACCCCTATCTCTCCGCAGCCCTTACATTCTACCACTCCTCCTCTTCTGCAATTTGTTCCCTGGGCTTTGGGAAAGGGGCACAATTGGGTGAGAAGAAAACAGTCTACTTTCTTTGGAGTTGTCATTTTGGACTCTAGTCTGTTCAGGTTGTTTCCCTTCATGGGTTGACAGCTTTTCCAGTGATACCTTTTTAGTCATACTAACAAAGCACAAGCAATTGGATGTACAGGAATTTAAGCAGTACTAATTATTATGTCAAGCTAAGCTGTGAGCATAGACACAGATGCTTGGATGGTATGCTAATCTGCAAACTGTGATTTCTCTATAAAGGGTGACAAGTTCTTATTGTGGCTTATAACATCTCCTAACCACTAGAGGACATAAGCTTGTGGTATCCACTTGAGTTATTCCTCCAAGGAGAGAGCTAGTAGCCAATTAGATTTGGGATATATATAGACACTTGGCTGCCACTGTTGCACAGTATCTCCAGGCTGTTGAGGTGTAGCTGATATTGATGGAGGAGTCTTGCTTGTCTCAGGGACACCAATATTTTGTTGTATTGCTTTAGTGGCCTTTGGTAACGCTCTCTGGCATTTCAGAGGCCAGTTGTATGCTAGCAAGTGACATCTCATAACATTTTTTTCATGCTCACACCAGGTCTTCAACAACAGGGACTTACTGCCTTTCTCCTTGCATGTATCCCACTTATAGGCAAAAGGCCTTTATAATTTGGGTGGGCGGGTTTGAATCCCCTAGCCAACATCTCCTAGGCGGAATAATTCATTGCTGATGTCAGAGCTTTCCTGTAGTAATATATTTTGCTTAATTACACAGCTTATAAACACTTTACTATTGAATTTGGCTCTAGATAATTATCCTTTCACAGTTCCTATGCCTATCAGTTAATTAAAAAAGGGTAGTTATACCTGTTTTATAAGAAATTACCACTATAACAATTGGCTCTAATTTACAGTTAGGGAATGATTTCATTACCATCATGTTTTTCTTTTTCCTATAATGGGGAGAGGTAGGAAGGTTTCTCAGCATCTGGAAGGTAAACTTCGTTAGGGCCCATTATAAACAGTTAACCCCAATAGTATTCAGAGAGATGCTCAGTGTCTGTGACTCAGGCAGTCTGAGGTTCCTCTTTCTTTAATGTTCAGATGGGTCAGCCTCTCTGCTGGCATTTCCCAGTCCATCCTGCACAGCCATAAGTTGTACATTTTCAGGTATTTAGATTGGTGATTTTTACCTGTGGGAACATAAAATTCTCCTCCCATTGTTAGTTTCAAGATCTCAAAGATTGAAAATTTATCAATAGGATTGGAACACAGAGTTTTCCATTTGTATCCCAGAAAGGATATGTTCTAGTCTCTTTTCAAATGCTATGACAAAACACTCTGACCAATGCCAACTTGGGGAGGAAAGGGTTTATTTGGCTTACATCTCCCAGGTCACAGTTCATCACTTAGGGAGCCCAACACAGAAACTCAGGGAAGGAACATGGAGGCAGAAGCTGAAGCACAGGCCATGGAGGAATGCTGCTTACTGGCTTGTTCCCCTGGCCCATACTCAGCCTGCTTTCTTATACTGTACACAACAACCTGTCCAGGGGTTGACAGGACCCACAGTGAGCTGAGCCCTCCTACATCACTCAACAATCAAGAAAATACCTCACAGACATGACCACAGACCCGTCCAATCAAGGCAAATCCCCAATTTATACTCCCTCAACCCAGGTGTGTCAAGTTAATGCTAAAGCTATCCAGCACACTCACACTTAACATTAATGCATAACTTGTTAGCCCAGAATCTCAATGAGCGAATTCATAAATAATTCAATTTAAAATGTTTTTATTATTTTTTTTTTAGTCTTTTAAAATGTTTCTAAAAGCCAGAATTCCAAGTATGTGCATTATAGGCTGCTTTTTTGTTTGTTTTATTGATTTTTGTGAATTTTATACAATAAATCTTGATCATATTTAGACTCCCTTCCCTATCTGCACCTCCCACAGCCCCTCCCTGGATTTAATGCGTTCTGCCACATGAGTTAAGACCTATCAAACAGAGTGTAGGTCCCCATATGTCCCTCTGTGTGAGCTCATGAAATGGAGCCTGGTCAACCCATCTTGAGTCACTCCCATTCTCCCTCTCCCAGTCATCAATGGTTGCCAGTAGTTTCTTAGCTAAGGTTGGGGCTTCTTATTCATTCCCTCCCTTCGATGGTGGGCTTTCGTATAGTTTGAGCTTGCGTGGGTGTTGTGCATGCTGTTACCATTTCTGTAAGTTCATATGAGTGCCTTGTCACACGGAAAACCCCATTTCCTTGTGGTCATCCATCACCCCTGGCTCTTACAGCCTTTTTGCTTCCTCTTCCACAGTGCTCCCTGAGCCCCGAGTGGCAGACCATTTGATTTTCCCTACAGCAGATACTTTTAGGGCACGTTCTTTGTCACAGCATTTGAAAAGAAACTAGGACAGTGGGTAACTATATTATCACCATAACATCCCCCTCCCCCTTTGGTCTTTTCTTACCACTGGAAATTCATCAGGAAATATAGCAGCCAAAGTTCTTGATCTCAGAGGGACTCACTCCAGTGGAGAGGGGCAGACAGTAGGCAGATAAATGAGAAAACTTCAGGTGCAGAGGACAACCAGGAAGAGCTCCTACTTCAGGGCTAGCACACTAAGGTTGGTTTGGCTGGAATGGTAAAATCTAGTGCCTAGGAGGCAGTCATGCAAAGACCTGTGGGAAAACATTCTAAACAGAATAACAGGTATAAAGGTTTCAGAGTAGAAGAGGAAAAAGACCACTGTGGGTGGAATATGGTGAAAAAGACCAGGGTCTAAATTAGAACAAAGATTGCAATGAAGAGACCCCCAAACACAGTGACTTACATATGTTATACAGCCTTATATTTTCCTCATGAAAATGGAAAATCTCAAAGAGTCAGCCCTGCCTTCATGGTGTTGGAGGCTTGATTGGGATTGTATTGAATCTATAATCGCTTTTAGTAGTATAGTCTTTAAAACTTTTAAACATGTATTTTATACGTATAAGTGTTTTACCTGCATGTATTTAAATGGGCCTGTGCATGTAATGCCCATGGAAGCTAGAAGAGAGCATTGGATCCCCTGGAACCAAAGCTATGGACAATTGTTAGTTGCCATGTGGGTGCTGGAGACTGAACCTGGGTCCTCTGCAAGAGCAATCAGTACTGTTAACTGCTCTCTCCAGCCCTGTAGTATGGTCTTTTTCACAATACTGATTGTTTTGATCCATGAGCATGAGAGTTCTTTCTTGAAGATCTGCAGTGAATCAATCAGGTCCTGGGTTGTTTGTTTGTTTGTTTATTTGTTTGGTTGGTTATTTGTTGTTATTATTTGTTTTGTTAATATTTTTTAAAAATTGACCTATTTATTTTTATTTTATGTGTATGAGTATACTACCTGCATGTATATAAGTGCAACTGTGTGCAATGCCCACAGAGAACATAAGACAGTATCAGATCCCCTGGAACTACAGTTACAGATGGTTGTTAGCCACCATGTAGTTGCTGGGATTTGGACCTAGGTCTTCTGCAACAGCAGCCAGTGCACTTAATAACTGAGCAATCTCTCTCTCTCTATCCTTGTTTTTTGTTTTGTTTTGTTCTTTGGGGGGATTTGGAGACTTTTTATTACTACCTAAAACACATTGCTGATCTGTTTAAATTATTTCATCATGGTTTAATTTTTTCTGTTTTTCTAATGTAGGCACCCAGGACTATAAACTTCCCTCTTAGGACTGCTTTTAAAGTATCCTATAGGTTTTGTTGTGTTGTATTATCATTGTCATTCAGTTCCAGAGTTTGGTGCATGTGGTGGTTTGAATGAGTGTCCCCCATAGGCTCTAGGTATTCAGACATTTGTCTCCAGTTGGTGGTGCTGTTTCTGGAGGTCTTAGAAGGTGTGGCCATGCTGGGGGAAGTGTGTCACTGGGGGCGGGCTTAGTGAGCTTAACAAGCCTCGTGCTCTACAGTTGTTCCTCTCTGCTTCCTGTGCTCTTTGCGATATGTGACCCTCTGTTTGCTGCTCTGGATCCGGCCACCACGCCTCCCGCCACAATGGACTAATTCCCTGGAACCGCCAATTGTAAGCTCAAATAAACTCTTCCTTTTATAAGTTCCTTGGTCTGGTGTTTTATCACAGCAACAGAAAACTGACTAATACAGTTATTGGTACCAGAGAGTGGGCTGTTGGCTGTGAAGAACCTGACCATGTGTATGTTTGGAGAAGTGTGGAAGACTTTGGAACTTTGGGCTGGAAAGGCTGTTGACTATTGTAAGCAGAGCTTAAAGGGCCATTCTAGTGGAGGCCTGGAAGAAAGCATGGCTGCAAAAGATGTGGTTTCCAGGGGAAAATAAAGTCTTAGGCAGCAACCGGGATATTTTGATAAAGAGTCTGGCAGCAGTTTGCCCACAGCCCAGTTGCTTGCCTGATGCTAAGTTGAAAAGAGGTGGACTGATGTCTTTGGCGGAGGATATTTCAAGACAGGCCTAATGTGAGAAATGGTGGCGTGGCTTTTTAATGGTGAATATTATCAGATCAATACAGTGGAAAAAGAGCAGATGGAGCAGAAAGAAATGCAAATGTACCAGTTTGGTCTCTGATAACTGCACTAGGAAGATTAAAGGTGGGGCCAAGTCATGGTGAAGGAGAGGTTGGATCTGAAAACTGCCCTAGGAGATTAAAGGTGGGGCCAAGGCATGTGAAGGAGAGGTTGGATCTGAAAACTGCACTAGGAAGATTAAAGGTGGGGCCAAGTCATGTGAAGGAAGGTTGGATCTGAAACTGCACTAGGAAGATAAAGGTGGGGCCAAGGCTGTGAAGGAGAGTTTCCTTTTGATAAGGAGTTTAAAGTGATTAAAGGAAGGGCTTCGAGATTTACAAGTAAACAAAAGAATCAGTACCTTCAGGGCAAGACCACACCCAGCTAAATCCTCCAGCAAGTCCAGGCCAGAGAAAAGTAGCAAATGGTTGAAATGGGCCAGGGTCTGGCCCGAACTTGCAGCCAGATTCGGCAATTTCATTCACGTGGTGCTGGCTTTAGAGGCATGAAGTTTGCAAGAGTGAAGGGGTCATCAGCTCTTCCTCCACGTTTTCAGAGAGCCAAGAGGGCCAGGAAGAAGGTACAGCAGGGTGTCCCTGAATAAAAGGCCGTGATAGGCCACTGCGTGAAGCTGTTGAGTATGAAGCCTGGTTGGCAAGAGAGACCCCAAGAAGACTTTCGGGATGACCAGAAATATTTGCCAAGGAGAGCTGCATACGGAGTGGTAGCAGCCTAAGAAAGAGATGTATGTTGCAAGCAAAGCTGGAAGAAAGCTGAGCCTTGTAAGCCCTTTGGAAGGTCAAGTCCCAGAAGTCGCATGTGGAGCTACAGGACTGGCGTTTGCCCTGCTGGTTTTCACTCTTGTTTTGGTCCAGTATTTCCTCACTATGCCTCTATTCCTCCTTTTGGAATGGGAATGTGTAATTCGGTTCCACTGTACATTGGGAGTATGTAATTTTGCCTTTTGATTTTACAGGAGCTTACAGTTAAGAGATTGGCCTAGTCTCAGAAGAGACTTTGGACTGTTTGCTTTTGAATGACATTGAAAAACTGGTAAGACTATGGGGACTTTTAAGGTTGGACTAAAAAATGCGTTTGCATTTTTTTTTTTTTTTTTTTTTTTTTTTTGGTCTTTTCGAGACAGGGTCTCCCTGTAGCCCCAGCTTCCCTGGAACCACTCTGTCACCAGGCTGCTTTGGAACTCACAAAGATCCGCCTGCCTCTGCCTTCCCAAGTGCTAGGATTAAGGCGTGCGCCACCACCACCGCTTTTCGCGCTTTTGCATTTTATATGGTCAGGACCTATGGGGGCCAGGGAGTGGAATGTGGTGGTTTGAATCAGTGTCCCCCATAGGCTAGGTATTCAGACATTTGTCCCAGTTGGTGGTGCTGTTTCTGGAGGTCTTAGAAGGTGTGGCCATTGCTGGGGGAAGTGTGTCACGGGGGGCGGGCTTAGTGAGCTTTAACAAGCCTCGTGCTCTAAAGTTGTTCCTCTCTGCTTCCGTGCGTCTTTGCGATATGTGACCCTCGTTGTTTTGCTGCTCCAGACCCAGCCGCCACGCCTCCCGCCACAATGGACTAATTCCCTGGAACCGCCAATCGTAAGCTCAAATAAACCTCTTCCTTTTATAAGATCCTTGGGTCTGGTGTTTTTATCACAGCAACAGAAAAGTGACTAATACAGTGCATATATATTTCATGATTGTGAAATCTTCATGGTCAATTGTTCCTTTGATAAAGATGTAATGGCTTTCTTTTCCTCTTCTGATTTCTTTACTTTGAAGTCGTATTTTGTCTGAGATTAAAATAGCAACACCTGCTTTCTTTTTGGTACCATTTGCTGGAATATTTTTTTCCATCCTTTCAGTTAAAGTTGGTGCCTACCTTGAGGGTGAGATGTGTTTTCTTGTAGACAGCACATAGATGTTTTCTGTTTCCTATCCAATCTCCCAGTCTAATGTCTTGTTGACTGGGGAGTTTAGTCCATTAATATTTAAGGTTATAACTGAAAAATGTGTGTTGCTGTCGTTTCACCTTATATCCATTTTGCATTTTTGTTCTAGGTTTCTACTTCTGCATTTATCTTTTATTTATTATTTCTCTCATTCTAGGTGCCTGGGGATAGTTGCTTCTCTCTTCTGCCTTTGAATTGCTTCAAGTATTCGTCTGAAGGGCTGGGTTTTCTGGACGTGTATTCTGTCATCCTTGTTTATGTCATGGAAGATTTTCTCTCTCTCCTTCAACTATAATTGACATTTTAAAATTTTTTATTTATTTTTGTATGTGTATGAATGTACTGTCTGCGTGTAGGTTTGTGCACCCGTGTCATGCAATGCTGTGGAGGTCAGAAGAGGCAGTCAGATTCCCCTGGAACTGGAGTTAAAGATGGTTCTCAGCCATCATGTGGGTGCTGGGGATTGAATCCAGGTCCTCTGCAAGAGCAGTCGGTGCTCTTAACTGCTAGCCTATCTCTCCAGCCCCCAACTATAATTGATATTTTTGCTGGGTATAGTAACTTGGTTTGGCATCTATAGACCTTTAACACTGAGAAGCTTGCTCCACATTCTTCTTCCTTTCATAGTTTTGCCACGAGAGAAGTCAGTTGTAATTCTGATAGGGTTCCCCTTATGATAACTTGTTTTTCTCTTGTGGATTTTAGGATTTTGGTGTCTTTGTTTTGGGCGTCAGGATTTTAACTATGATATGGCATGAGGATGTTTCTTTTCTGATCTTGTACCTGTTTGGAGTTCTATATGCTCTTGTATTTGTATTGATTTGGTCTTTTTTTGTATGTTTGGGGAAATTTTCATCTATTTAGCTGTTGAAGATTGATCACTACCATCTATCTCTGGGATTCACATCTTTCCTCTATCCTATGATGGTAGGAGTGTTGGATTGTTTTTTTTTTGTCTGTTTTGAGATAGGGTCTTCCCTGTCGCCTGCAGCGTCCTGGACACTCACTCTTAGACCAGGCCTGGCCCTGAACTCAGAAAGGATCCCCTACCTCGGCCTGTCCCAGTGCTGGATTAAGACATGTGGCCACCATGCCTAGCTTGATCTTTATCATAGTGTCCCACAGTTCCTGGTTGTTCCACTTTTGTGTATTTTTAAATTTTTCATAATCTTTACTTGAGGTTTTTAGTTGTTCTGTGTTATCTTCCAGGTCTGATATTCTTTGTTCTGCTTCTTCCATTCTACTTCTGAGGCTTTTTCCATTCCTTTCCTCTTGATTGGATGAGTGTTTGATTTCCTTTTTCATTTCATCTTGTGATTTCTTTAATATTTCCATTTCCTTTTGGAGCTTCTCAATCTCTTCCTGTAGCTCTTTGCTTCACCAGTTGGTTTCCTTTTTTATTTTATTATTATTTTTTTGAGTAAAGAATATTTTATGGGCTGGAGAGATGGCCTAGCAGTTAAGAGGGCCGACCGCTCTTACAGAGGACCCGAGTTCGATCCTCAGCACCCACATGGAGGCCGAGAACCATCTGAAATTCCAATCCAGGAGAACTCCAGTTCCAGGGGAATCCGACACCCTCTTCTGACCTCCACGGCATTGCACGACACGGGTGCACAAACTTGCATGCAGACAGTACATTGATACACATACAGAAATAAATAAATGCTGGGCGTGGTGGCGCACGCCTTTAATCCTAGCACTTGGGAGGCAGAGGCTCACGGATCTCTGTGAGTTCGAGGCCAGCCTGGTCTACAGAGTGAGTTCCAGGACAGCTAGAGCTACAGGGAGACCCTGTCTCAAAAAAAAAAAGAGAATATTTTATTTTCCTTAGATTTTTATGATTTAGAAAAAGTTTAAACTTCTTTTTTACATTTATTGTTATATATATTTTTTGTACAAGATTATGTTACAAATTGAATATAGACCCATGTCCTCCTCCCAAACCCCCCACCCCACCAGATTCACTGTTTCAGCCAGTTCTTTGATGCAGTCTTTTCTGTTGTTGGTGCTGTTGTTGTTCTTTCCAATATGCATCATTCCCAACAAGAAATATTTACAACTGGGTTATTGGTGCTAGCATCCACAAATGAGGGATACCATTCATCATTTGTTTTTCGGGGACTGTGTTACTTCACTTAACATAATATCTTCTAGTTCCATCCATTTACCTGCAAAGTTCATGATGTTGTATTTTTTTTACTTCTGCATAGAACTCCATTGTGTAGATGTACCACATTTTCTCTATCCACTTGTCAGTTGAGGGGCATTTGGGTTGGTTCCAGCTTTTTGCTATTCTGAACACAGCTGCAATAAATATAGCTGTGCATGTATCTCTGCAGTAAGATGAGTCTTGTGGGTATGAACTCAGGAGTGGTATGACTGGGTCAGGTGGTAAGCTCATTTTGAGTCTACAAGAGTTCCCCACACTGCTTTCCATAGTGGCTGTACAAGTGTACATTCCCACCAGCAATGGATGAATGTTCCCCTTTCCCCACAACCTCTCCAGCACTTGGTATCATTTGTTTTCTTGATCCTAGCCAGTCTTATTGGAGTGAGATGATATCTTTAAGTGGTTTTAATTTGTATTTCCCCAATTATTAGTGACATTGAACACTTTTTAAAATGTTTCTCAGCCATCTCTAATTCCTCGCTTGTGAAGTCTCTGTTCAGCTCTTTGCTCCATCTTTTGAGTGATTCATTTGTTTTCTTTCTTCTTTGCTTTTTGAGTAGTTTATATACTGTAGAAATCAATGCTTTGTCAGATGTATCTGTGGTGAAGCTTTCCTCCCACTCTGTGGGTTTTCTCTTCACTTCCTTTATTGTTTCTTTTCATGTACAGAAGCTATTGAGTTTAATAAGGTCCCATTTGTCAATTGTCGACCTTAATTCTTGTGCAGCTGCCGTCTGATTTAGGAAGTCTTTTCCTATGCCTGTGTCTTGTAGGTTGCTGCCAACTTTTTCTTCTATCACCTCCAGAGTTTGGGGTTTCACGTTGACGTCTTTGATCCATCTGGAGTTGACTTTTTTTTTATTTTATTTATTTATTATTTTTTATGTGTATGAATGTACTGTCTGCATGTAGGTTGGTGCACCCCTCTCGTGTGATGCCGTGGAGGTCAGAAGAGGGTGTCAGATTCCCCTGGAACTGGAGTCAAAGACGGTTCTTAGCTGCCATGTGGGTGCTGGGAATCGAACCCTGGTCCTCTGCAAGAGCAATCGGTGCTCTTAACTGCTGAGCCATCTCTCCAGCCCCCTGGAGTTGACTTTTGTACAGGGCAAGAGGTAGGGGTTTAATTTCATTCTGAAATTAAGGACTTTTTTTTCCCAAGCCTGTGAAGAAACTCTTGGGGATTTTAATTGGGACTGCATTAAATCTGTACAAGAGTTTGGGTAGAATGGACATTTTTACTATATAAATTTTCCCAATCCATGAGCATGGGAGGCTTTTCCATCTTCTGATGTCTTCTTCTTCCTTCTTCAAGGGCTTAATATTTTTGTTGTAGAGATCTTTGGTGTCTTTGGTTAGGTTTGTTCCTAGGTATTTTATTGTTTTTGAGGCTATTGTGAGTGGGAAGGTCTCTTTGTATTCCTTCTTCAGTTGCTTGTTGTTGGTGTAAAGAAAATCTACTGATTTTTCTAGGTTAATTTTGTATCCTGCCACTTTACTGAAGCTCTTAATCATTTCTAGGCATTTTCTGGTGGAGTTTTTAGCATCCTGTAAGCTCTGTGCACTCAAATCTCCCATCACAGTTTAATTTTTACCAAGTCATATGCGTCTAGAAATTAATTTCTTTTAGATTTTCCAATTTAGTGGAATATAGGCCTTTTAACTGGATTTTTTGATTTTTATAAATATATTTTTATTGTATTTAGATCCCCTCGACTATCCACACCTCTCCTCACTACCACTCCCCACCCATTTAATGTACACTATCACATACACACACACTCAGAGTGCCTATAGCATCTAATTTGTATCCCCAAATGTCCTTCGGTATAGGGTCCATCCATCAGAGCCTAGTTAACCCACTAAGAGTCACATCCTTGAAAGAGACTAACTCCCCCCTCCCATCAGCCATTGATTGTCAATAGTTCCTCAGGTAGGGTTATAGTTTCTTACTGATTTCCCTACATCCTATGCTAAGATTTTGTCTGATTTGAGCTTGCATGGGACTTGTGCGTGCTGTTACCACGTCAGTGAGTTCATTCAAGGAATAAATGCCCAGCTTTCTGGCAAATTCTATTTCCTTGTGGTCATCCACCGCCTCTGGCTCTCCCTCTTTCACTATGATCCCTGAGCCTTGGGAGGCAGAAAATTGTTACAGGTGTCCTATTCACAGGTAAGCACTCTGCAGCTTCTTGTTCTCTGCATGTTGGTCACTTGTGGGTTTCTGTGTTTATCACTATATGCTGCATAAGAAAGCTTCTCTGGTGAGAACAGAGAGATGCATGAATTCTCCGTCAGAGGTATAGGGAGACTTTTTCATTACTGCTTCCACCACATTGCAGATATACTTAAATTGTTTATTTCATCTTAATTTTAGCAGGTCATATGCATCTAGAAATTATTTTTTTAGATTTTCCAATTTAGTGTAATATAGTCTTTAACATGCATCCTTATGGGTTTCTGAATTTTATTGGTATCAGTTGTCTATTTTGGAGAACATTCCATGTATTGCTTAGATGTATATTTTTTGTATATATTTTTTGGTTCATTTGTTTGTTTGTTGTTTTTGTCTTTTGAGACAAGGTCTCCCTTTAGTCCTAGCTGGCCTGGAGCTCACTATGTAGACCAGGTGGGCCTTGAACCCACAGAGATCCACCTGCCTCTGCCTCCTGAGAGCTAGGATTAAATGTATATTCCTTAGTGTTTGGGTGTAATGTTCTGTAGATGTCTATTAGATCCATTTGTTTATGGTGTCACTTAACTCCAATCTTACTGCATTCAATTTTGGTTTGGATAATCTGTCTATTGAAGAGAGTGTGGTATTGAAGTTCCCTACAATTACTGTGTTGGGAATAACCTATTGGTTTTTGGTGCACCTGGATATTTAGAATTGTGATAGCCTCTTGATGGATTGTTCTCTTGATGAGTATGAAGTTGCCTTCTTTATCTCTTAAAACTAGCTTTGGTTTGAAATCTATTTTGTCAGATACTGGAATAGCTATGTCTGTTTGTGTCTTAGTTTCATTTCCTTGGAATACATTTTTCCATTCTTTTATTTATTTATTTATTTATTTATTTATTTATTTATTTATTTATTTATTTATTTATCTTTTCAAGACAGGGTCTCCCTGTAGCCCCAGCTGTCCTGGAACTCACTCGGTAGACCAGGCTTGCCTTGAACTCACAAAGATCCACCTGCCTCTGCCTCCCGAGTGCTAGGATTAAAAGCATGTGCCACCACGCATGGCCATTCTTTTATTCTAAGGTGATGTCTATCCTTGATAGTGAGGTATGTTTCTTAGAAGTCCCCAATGATGGATCCTATTTTTTAATTCAATCTACTAGGGAGTTAAGACTATTCATATTCAGAGTTATAACTGAAAGGTATATGTTAATTTCTGCCTTTTTGATGTTTTGTGATTTTTTTTAGAATTTTTTTATTAACTTACCAGGTATTACTTTTCCCTGTGGCCTCTTGGAGATGTTTATCCTCTTCAGTTCAAAGTATTCCTTCTAGCATCTTCTGTAGCATTGGCTTAGTAGTCATACATTCCTTAATTTGTTTTTATTATGGAAGGTTTTTACTTTCTCTTCACTTTAAAGGATGCACTGGCTGAGTATAATATTCTAGGTTGGAACTTGGGATATACCAGAGCTTGGGATACATCTTTCTTTTTCTTTTATTTTATTTATTTCTGTATGTGTATCAATGTACTGTCTGCATGTAGGTTTGTGCACCCGTGTCGTGCAATGCTGTGGAGGTCAGAAGAGGGTGTCAGATTCCCCTGGAACTGGAGTTCTCCTGGAATTGGAGTTTCAGACGGTTCTCAGCTGCCATGTGGTTGCTGGGGATCGAACCCCGGTCCTCTGTAAGAGCAGTTGGCACTCTTAACCTCTAGGCCATCTCTCCAGCCCCAGGATACATCTTTCTAATACCCTCTGGTTTCAAATGTTTTCATTGAGTCATCAGCTATTATTCTAACAGGCCTCCCTTTGTATTTGACTTGGCCCTTACCTCTTTCAGCTTTCAATGTCATTTCTTTATTCTGTGTGTTTAGTGGGGAGTTTATTTATTCTCAGATCCTGTGTATTAGGTGTTCTGTAGGCCTCTTGTAATTGAATGGACACTTGTTTCTGAAGATTTGAGAAATTTTTTTCTATGATTTTTAAAAAAAATTTATTTTTTATTTTATGTATGAGTATTATGCCTGCATATATGTAAGTGAACCCATGTTGTGCAGTGCCCACGGAGGACAGAAGAAGATGCCCTGGAACTGGAGTAACAGATGGTTGCTAGCCTCCTTTTGGGTGTTGGATTCAAACCAGGGCTTTCTGCAAGAGCAGTCAGTACCTTTATCTGCTGAGCCATTTCTCCAGCCCCGCTTTTATGATGTTATTGAAAGTATTTTCTATATCTTGGACCTAGAATTCTGCTCTTCTGCCCATAATTTGCAGATTTCATCTTTTCATGGTGTCCCAAAGATTCTGTGTGTTCTGTATATATGAGGGTTTTTTAATTTATCATTTTCTTTGAACGAATTATTCAATTCCCTTACCTTGTCTTCCAACCCTGATATTTTGTCTTCCACACATAATCCACACAATGAGGCTTTCCATTGAGCTTATTATGTGACTAATTAAAATGTTCATTTCTAGTTTCATTGTAGTTCATGTTTTCTTCAGTATTTCTATTTATTTATTGCATTATATTTTCATATCTCTAATTGCTTTCCTTATTTCAGCAGGTATTTGTTTTCTTGGACTTCAGTCAGTTTATTCCTAATCTCTCTCAGTTCATTAAGTATTTGTTCATATCCTCTATACATTCTTTGAATTATGTGAACATGCTTTTTTTTGGTATTTTTTTGAGACAGGGTCTCTCTTTAGTCCCATCTGGCCTGGGACTCACTCTGTAGACCAGGATGGCCTTGAACTCACAGAGATCCACCTGCCTCTGCCTCCCAAGTGCTGGGATTAAACGGGTGCACCACCATGCCCGGCCTATTTGAACATACTTTTTTTGTGTGTGTGTCTTTTCAAGACAGGGTCTCCCTGTAGCCCCAGCTGTCATGGAACTCACTCTGTAGACCAGGCTGGCCTTAAACTCACAAAGATCCGCCTGTCTCTGCCTCCCGAGTGCTAGGATTAAAGGCATGCACCAACATGCCTGGCTTGAACATACTTTTAATTGTTCTTTTGAATTCTATGTCTTGAGTTTCATCTGAGTTGTTCTTCTATGGGATTAGTGATTTTTCAGGGTACATATTATCTTACTTTTTCATATTGTTTATGTTTTTATGATGGATCTGGGCATTTCCAAATAAGCTTTGGTTGTATCTTTTGCTATGTGTTTTCAGCTTACTGAACCAGAGTTTGGAGGTGGGCAGTGAAATGATGACCTGAAGGTGGAGGTGAGTCAGGGAAAGTGGGCTGCCTTATTGAATAAGGTCTCCCTAGGTGATGGGCAAGAGTTGGAAGTAGTTGGGGTGGTAATGCTGCCTGTCTGTTTCTGCACAGCACTGGGTATGGTAGATATGGAGAGCAACTGGAGAGGACTCAAAAGGTGGGGAAGGGTGCAGAGGCAGTCAAGTGGATGGGAATATGCTGCTTTAACTGATCTGTGCTGTGCTGGGCCATGTGTGATAGGTAGGCTGGAAAGGGAAGAGTTCCTACAGGGATGAGAAGGCCTGCCTTTCTGGGTCCCTGCAAGTCCTATCCACTCATGTGTGGTAGTTTGGCTAGAGGAGGTCTCCCAGGGCCCTACCACTCATTTGATTCAGTGAGCCAATAGAAATGCAATTTTCCCAAATAAGATGGTTATTATGCAGTGGGCCCTATTATCCAAACTATTCATTTCTTTACTGTCCTCCATGTTATAGTAATAAGGGCACACCAAAGAAGCTGGGATGCAGGGTGCGGGCTGGTAGGCAGACATGTCAGGCAGGAGCATCTTGGGAGTTGAGGTTCGATTGGGCTAAGCAAGCACTCTCCCCACCCCCCCACCAACTGGAACTCCGAAGGAAGGTTCTAGTAAGCCCTACAACCAACCTAGAGGAACTGGCTGGCAGCAGAGGGAGTACAGTACTCAGAAGGTGTCATCTGGGTTGTTATCAACCCAGTTCTTGTGGAACAGAAATGGAAGAGTGAACTATACCTTCCAATGTATAACCGAAATTAAAAGCCTGAAACCTAGACAAGTCAACACTCCATAAATAAGGAGAATACAACAAAGGCACCTGAAGGAATCAAGGAAAGCAATCCTTCAACAAGGTGAAGAGGCATTAGAAATTTGCATCAGATTACAGGTAAAAGGCAAACCACATACTGAGAGCACAACGAAAGACCAATATGGGAAAAGCAAAGAATAACTCCACAGCAAACTCTACAGAGCCTGTGGGGGACTCCTACAATGGGATCTCCCTATAGGTAGGCCAAGACACGGATTGAGGAATAACAATCACAGATATATTCAAAGAAATCATAGAACAAAGGGGAGAGAATGAAAAACTCAGTAAGGACCTAGAGGGAGACAATGAAAAACTTCGGAAAGAACTAAAAGGAGAAAATGACAGACTCTGGAAAGAGCTAGAGGGAGAAAATGACAAACTCCGGAAGGAAGTGGAAACACTGAAAAGATCCCATGCTGAAATGAAAAAGGAAACCAATGAGCAAAACAAGGAGCTACAAGAAAAGATTGAGAAGCTCCAAAAGGAAGTGGAAATACTAAAGAAAACACAGGATGAAATGGAAAAGGAAATTGAACGCTCATCCAATCAAAAGGAAAGAATTGGAAAAACCCTCAGAAGCAGAATGGAGGAAGCAGAAAAAAGAATATCAGACCTAGAAGATAACACAGAACAACTAAAAAGCTCAAGTAAAGACTATGAAAAAATTAAAAATACACAAGAGTGGAACAACCAGGAAATGTGGGACATTATGAAAAGATCAAACCTCCACATCATAGGATAGAGGAAGGAGAAGAATCCCAAGAGAATGGGATTGATCAGCTTGTCAACAAAATGATAGATGAAAATTTCCCCAGACTAAAAAAAGTCAAGCCCATACAAATACAAGAATCACATAGAATACCAAATAGACTAGACCAGAAAAGAAACTCCCCTCACCATATTATAGTTAAAATGCTAGATGCCCAAAACAAAGACAAAATTTTGAAAGACATAAGAGAAAAACAAGTTACATATAAGGGGAAACCTATCAGAATTACAGCTGACTTCTCAGTGCAAACTATGAAAGCAAGAACGTTTCTCAAAGCATTCCCAGTGCTAAATGACTATAAATGCCAACCCAGGTTACTATACCCAGCAAAAAATGTCAATTCTAGTTGAAGGAAAGAGAAAAATCTTCCATGACATAAACAAAATGTGTAGGAATGAAACATTGCCTGGCTCAAGGCAAGGACCTGTAAAACCTGTCCCAAGGAACCTCTGAGAGTTATCTGATATCTCTATGGACATTCAGTTGTCTCTGTGAGTAGTCTATAGCTCCATATGTTCAGGATATTGCAGTGTTTTTCCTGCCTCGCCTATCTCTGCAAAGTTCCAGAACCAGATGTCCCCTTCCCTTGAGGTATTGAGCAAAATGTCACACATTTAGTTTACTGGTTGCACAAACAGGAGCTCTGCAGCCCTGGCCCATAGGAGCCAAGGTGACTCACCCTTCCCTTCCGCCTGCCCCCTACTTCCTTGCCCAGAGCACAGTAGCTTTTAGTATATAAACACACTGCTGGCATGAATAAAACTGAGTCTATCTCCTGGAATTTCTCTGAGTCTGTGTCTCTTTTCCCACCAGGTAACTTTCCACAGTTCCCTGCCCTCTCCTTGCCAGAGCTAAGTCTAGAGACTGTCATCCTGCAGGCAGGAGACAGCCTTGAAGCTTGCAGACTTGGGAAGCTGCCAGCCTGGTTCTAGGAGGGAAGCACATCATGTGGATTGTGGCCACACGTGACTAAAGGACCAACAGATGATAGAAACAACTGAAAAAGATGAAAGAATACATGTCCGAGCTGGGTGTGGTGGCACACGCCTTTAATCTTAGCACTTGGGAGGCAGAGGCAGGCAGATCTTTGTGAGTTCAAGGCCAGCCTGGTCTACAGAGTGAGTTCCAGGACACCTGGGGCTACAGAGAGACCCTATCTCAAAAAAAAAAAAAAAGAATACATATCCAGAAAACTAACCCTTCCGAGAATACTTGAAGCAATTCAAAGGACAGAGGAGAAGAGCAAGTACCCCCAGGCACCTTGAAAGAGAAATTAATAAAAGCAGAACTGCAGAAGTAGAAACCTAGACCAAAAACACAAATGGATAATAAGGAGAAAGGAAGCAACACACATCTCTTAATTATAAGGTTAAATATTAATGGACTAAACTCCCCAATCAAAAGACATAGACTGGGAGAATGGATTAGGAAACAAAATCTGTCGATAGGCTGTCTACAAGAAACCCATCTCATCCTCAAAGATAAGGACCAACTTAAAGTGAAAGGATGGAAAAAAATATTCCAAGCAAATGGTACCAAAAAGGAAGCAGGTGTTGCTATTTTAATATCAGACAAAATAGACTTCAAAGTAGAAGCAATTAGAAGAGACAAAGAGGGTCATTACATCCTTATGAAGGGGAAAATTAACCATGAAGACTTCACAATCATGAGTATATATGCACAAAACTGTGGTGTGTTGATCTTTTTAAAATTTTATTTATTTATTTATGTGTATGAATGTACTGTCTACATGTAGGTTTGTGCACCTGTGTCGTGCAGTGCCACGGAGGTCAGAAGAGGGTGTCAGATTCCCCTGGAACTGGAGTTCTCCTGGAATTGGAGTAACAGATGGTTCTCAGCTGCCATGTGGGTGCTGGGGATCAAACCCGGGTCCTCTGCAAGAGCAGTTGGTGCTCTTAACCACTAGGCCATCTCTCCAGCCCTTGGCAATATATTTTTTTAATAAATACAACTCTACAGGCCCTCAAGGCACAGACTAACCCCAGTACATTAATAGTAGAGGATTTCAATACCCCCATTGAGTCCTTTGGACAGATCAACCAGACAAAGACTAAGCAGAGAGACATCTGAACTGAACAACACAGTACAACAAATGGACCTCACAGACATCTTCAGAATATTCCATTCAAGCACCAGAGAATATACTTTCTATTCAGCACCCCATGGAACATTCTCCAAAATTGACCACATACTTGGACACAGAAAAAAACCTCAAGAAATACAAAAAACTGAAATAATTTCATGTATACTATCAGACCTTAGTGAAATAAAGCTCAGTATCAATACCAGGATAAGCCCTGTGACCTACAGGACACATGGAGACTAAAAAACACAGTCCTGAATAATAAATGGGTCAAGGAGGAAATAAAGAAATAAAAGCATTCCTAGAACTAAACAACAATGAGAATACAAGACAACAAAACCTATGGGACTCTTTAAAAGCAGTCCTGCCAGGCGTGGTGGCGCACACCTTTAATCCTAGCACTTGGGAGGCAGAGGCAGGTGGATCTTTGTGAGTTCAAGTCCAGCCTGGTCTACAGAGAGAGTTCCAGAACAGCTGGGGCTACAGGGAGACCCTGTCTCAAAAAAGACCAAAAAAAAAAATAATAATAATAATTAGCTCAGCAGTTAAGAGCACCAAATGCTCTTCCAGAGGACCCAAGTTAGATTACCAGCACCCACATGGTGGCTAAGAACCACCTTTAAGCCAGGCGTGGTGGTTCACGCCTTTATTTTTTTTTTCTTCATTTTTTTATTGATGCTTTGTGTATTTTATACATCATTTTCCAATTCAGTTCAGGCATATTTTCCTTGCCCTTCCCCCCACCCCACCCCACCCCATCCCAGATCATGCATTCTGCCATAACTGTCCTGCATCTTTCTCTCAGTTTTTTTTTCATTTTTTAACATTAAGTAATAATTTATGAGTATAAGCATCCTTCATGTAAAACCAATTTGAAAGCAGTTTGTGCCCAAACCCACAAGCCCATGGGTCCCACCATTTCCACAGGGGGTGGGGGGGCTTGTCTGTTCAATCAAGTTGATCAAAGAGTGTCCCAGGACTATATTGCTGTAGTTTCACCATTCACCCAATCGCAACCCTTACATTCTACCAACCACCCGTCTTCTGCAGATGTTCCCTAGGCTTAGAAAAGGGGCACAGGGGATTGAGAAGCAAAACAGTCTACTTTCTTGAAGTGTTTCTGCCTTGGCCTCTTGTTTCAATTCTGGCTGTTTCCTTTCAGTGGCTGACAGTTTGTCCAGGAATAACCTTTAGATCCTACTAATGAAGCACAAGCAATTATATCTATAGGTATTTAAACAGTACTAATTGTTATGGAGGTAACTTTGGTATAGACACAAGATGTTTGGATAGATCGTTTAACACATTGAATTACATTTTTTCTGTTAAATATGGACAGAGTTTTTACTGTGGCTTATAACGTTTCCTGACCATTAGAGGGTGTTGTTTGTGTTGTAAGTTTGTGGCCTCAGCCATGGGTTATTCCTTCCAAGGAGAGCTAATATCCAATTAGATTGGGGATATACAGGCATAATGGCTGCAACTGCTGCACAATATTTCCAGGCAGGTGGGGTAGCTGGTGCTGACAGAGAGTCTTTGCTGACTCAAGGAGGCCTATATTTGCTTTATTAATTTAGTGGCCTTTTGGTAACACTATCTGGTATTCCAGGGCGACCGTCTGTACACTTGCACGTGTGGTCTCAATAATTCTTTCCCATGGTTTACAGCAGGGCCCTTATCACCTCTCTTCTTGCAGATCTCCCCAGTTTAGAGGCAAGGAGCCTTTACCTTTTGCGGATGCTTGGATCCCCTGGCCAACATTCTCCTTGGTAGAATAATCCATTTGCTGATGTCAGAGCTCCTTTATTAATAAATTTTGCTTACGTGCAATAGCTTAAGGATACTTTAGTATCTATATTTGGTTTGAATAGAGAATAATCCTTTTTTATAGTTCCTATGTCTATTCGTCAATTAAAGAGGCAGTTTTTACTGGTTTTATAAGAGATTACCTCTATAACAGTTGGCTCCCATTTACAATTGGAGTGAACGACCTCATCATCATCAATATTTCTCCTTGTTCTATAAGGGGGAGGATGTGTAGGAAAGGTTCACGCCTTTAATCCTAGCACTCGGGAGGAGGCAGAGGCTGGTGGATCTCTCTGAGTTCCAGGCCAGCCTGGTCTACAGAATGATTTCCAGGCCAGCTGGGGTTATAGGGAGACCCTGTCTCAAAAAGATAAATAAATAAATAAATAAATGCAGTCCTAAGAGGGAAGTTTATAGCCCTGGATGCCTATATTAAAAAAAAAAAAAAAAACAGAAAGAGCACAAATAAATGAGCTAACACTGCAGCTAAAAACACTTGAGAGACAGACAACAAATGAACCCTAAATGCAACAGACAGGAAGAAATAACAAAAACCAGAGCAGAAATCAATGAAGTGGAAACAAAGAAAACAATACAAAAAAATCAACAAATCCAAAAGCTGATTCTTTGAAAGAATAAACAAGATAGACAGATCTCTAGCCCAGTTAACCAAAGGAAAGAAAGCATAACTCCAAATCAATAGAATTCATGATGAAAGGGAAAATATCACAAAAGACAATGAAAAGATCCAGGCAATCATATGGGAATACTTAAAAAAAAACCTATACTAAATTTGAAAACCTAAGAGAAATGGATGAATAGCAGTCTGGGGAATCACCAAAGCTAAATCAAGAAGAGATTGACAGCTTAAACAGACCCATAATATATGAAAAAATTGAAAATATGAGACCTCCCAACTAAAAAAAACCCCAGGTCCAGATGGTTTCACAGCAGAATTCTATAAAACATTTAAAGAGGACTTACAACCACTATTACTCAAACTTTTCAGAAGAATACAAGCAGAGGGAAATCTCCCAAATTCAGTCTATGAAGCCAACATCAGCCTAATACTAAATCCAGGCAAAGATGCAACCAAAAAAGAGAACTACAGACCCATCTCATTAATGAACTCAGATGCAAAAATCCTCAACAAAATACTTGCAAACCATATACAGACCCACATCAAAAAGATCATCCACCACGATCAGGTTGGATTCATACCAGAAATGCAGGGATAGTTCAACATATGAAAATCGGTAAATATCATAAAACACATAAATGGACTGAAGGACAAAAACCACACAATCATCTCAATTTATGCAGAAAAAGCCTTTGACAAAATCCAGCATCCCTTCATGATTAAAGAACTAGAGGGAATTGGACTGGAAGGATCATTCCTCAACATAATCAAAGCCACGTAAAAGAAACCCACAGCCAGCATCATCCTAAATGGAGAAAATTTAGAAGGATTCCCCATAAAGGTAGGAACCCGACAAGGCTGCCCCCTGTCACCACTCCTCTTCAATATAGTTCTTGAAACACTTGCTAGGGCAATATGGCAAGAAAAGGAAATTAAAGGAATACTAATTGGAAAAGAGAAAGTCAAGCTATCCCTTTTTGCAGATGATATGATAGTTTACCTAAGGGATGCTAAAACTCCACCAGAAAACTCCTAGAAATGATTAAGAATTTTAGTAAAGTGGCAGGATACAAAATTAATGTAGAAAAATCAGTAACCTTTCTTTACACCAACAACAAGCAACTGAAGAAGAAATACAAGGAGACCTTCTGCGCTGGATAGCTTTAGTGTCAACTTGACACACCTGGGTTGAGGGAGCCTCAATTGGGGAATTGGCTCCATTGGATTGGCCTGTGGCCACATCTGTGGAGTATTGTCTTGATGGTCGAGCTGTGTGGGAGGGCCCAGCCCACAATGAGTGGTGCCACCCTGGGCAGGTTTTTGTGTACCATATATGAAGGCAGGCTAGGCATGAGCCAGGGGAGCAAGCCAGTGAACAGCATTCCTCCATAGCCTGTGCTTCAGCTCCTGCCTCCAGGTTCCTGCCCTGAGTTCCTGCCTTGGGCTCCCTAAGTGATGAACTGTGACCCAGGAGATGTAAGCTGAATAAACCCTTTCCTCCCCAAGTTGGTGTCGGTCAGAGTGTTTTGTCACAGCAATGGAAGAAAAACTAGAATACCTTCCCAATCACAATAGCCTCAAAAACAGTAAGATTCCTAGGAACAAACCTAACCAAAGAAACCAAACATCTCTACAACAAAAATTACAAACAAAGAAGGAAATTGAAGAAATACATCAGAAGATGGAAAGATCTCCCATGCTCATGGATTGGAAAAATTAATATAGTAAAAATGTCCATTCTACCCAAATTAATATACTGATTCAATGCAATTCCAATTAAAATCCCCAAGACATTCTTCACAGGTTTGGAAAAAAAATTCTTAAATTCATGTGGAACAACAAAAGACCCCAAATAGCCAAAGCAACCCTGAGTGAAAAGAGCAATACAGGGGGGATTTCTATACCAGACTTCAAATTATACTCCAGGGCTATAGTCATAAAAACAGCCTGGTACTGGCACAAAAACAGACCCGTTGACCAATGGAACAAAACTGAAGATCCAAACTTGACCACATACAATTTCAGCCACCTCATATTTGACAAGGGGGCCAAAAAGCCTCAATGGACGAAAGACAGCATCTTCGGCAAATGCTGTTGGTAAAACCGGATCACCACTTGTAGAAGAATAAAATTGGGCTGGAGAGATGGCCTAGTGGTTAAGAGGGCCAACTGCTCTTGTAGAAGACCTGGGTTCAATTCCCAGCACCCACATGGTGGCTGAGAACCACCTGTAACTCCAGTTCCAGGGGAATCAGACACCCTCTTCTGACCTCTGCAGCATTGCATGACACAGGTGCACAAACCTCCATGCAGACAGTACATTCATACACATAAAAAAAGAAAAAAACAGAATAAAATTAAACCCCAACCTCTCACCCTGTACAAAAATCAACTCCAAATGGATCAAAGACCTCAGTGTGAAACCCAAAACACTGAAGGTGATAGAAGAAAAAGTTGGCAGTAACTTACAAGACATAGGTATAGGAAAAGACTTCCTAAATCAGACAGCAGCTGCACAGGAAATAAGGTCAACAATTGACAAGACCTTATTAAATTCAAAAGTTTCTGTACAGCAAAAGAAACAATCAGGGAATTGAAAAGAAAACCCACAGAGTGAGAGGAAACCTTCACTGCTGATACATCTGACAGAGCATTAACTTCCAGAATATATAAACTACTCAAAAAACAAAGAAAACAAATGACTCACTTCAAAAATGGAGTAAAGAGTTGAACAGAGACTTCACAAGAGAGGAAATAGAGATGGCTGAGAAACACCTTAAAAAGTGTTCAACATCACTAATAATTAAGGAAATGCAAATTAAAACCTCTTTAAGATATCATCTCAGCCAGGCGTGATGGCACACACCTTTAATCCTAGCACTCAGGAGGCAGAGGCAGACAGATCTTTGTGAGTTCAAGGCCAGCCTGGTCTACAGAGTGAGTTCCAGGACAGCTGGGGCTAGAGGGAGACCCTGTCTTGAAAAGACCAAAAAGAAAAAAAAAAAATACCATCTCACTCCAATAAGACTGGCTAGGATCAAGAAAACAAGTAACAAATGCTAGAGAAGGTGTGGGAAATGGGGAACACTTATCCACTGCTGGTGGGAATGTAACCTTGTAAAACCACTATGGAAAGCAGTGTGGAGAACCCTTAAAAGACTCAAAATGAGTCTATCACCTGACCCAGACATACCACTTCTGGGTATATATGCACCAGACTCTTCCTACCACAGAGATACATGTACAGCCATGTTTATCGAAGCTCTCTTCACAATAGCAAAGAGTTGGAACCAGCCCAAGTGCCCCTGAACCAACGAGTGGATAAAGAAAATGTGGTACATCTACACAATGGAGCTCTATGCAGCGGTAAAGAAAGATGACATCATGAAATTTGCAGGTAAATGGATGGAACTAGAAGATTTTATGCTAAGTGAAGTAACACAGTCCCAGAAAAACAAAAGACAAATGGTATCCCTCATCTGTGGATGCTAGTGTCAAGTACTTAGTTGTAAGGCAAACTGAGCAACATTAATGTTATAGTCCTCGTGATCTGAAAACAACTGTGCTCTTATATTCTGAATCTGTAGAAAGGTTCTAGAACTAACCTACCATTTATTTTCAGACCTTGGATTTTTGGTATATGATGGAGGTTATATATGCATCTTTTAGAGTAATATAAAATCAAAATGGAAAAATGAGACTTAAAAAATATATGAAAGTAGCATACAGTTTGTTTTTAAAAGACACAATTTTAATATAGGTGCAATGTATCAGGCTGGCATAACAGCCTCTCTGGGTGCTTAACGACCATACATAACGCCCATACCAATTTGGCCGAGGGACCTAAGGGATAACTTTTTTCCTTGCCCTCAGAGGTCAACTAAGTCTTAGGGGACTATGCATGGGGGCACCTCTTGAAATGTCCTGCAAATGTGGGTCACCAGTCTTCCTGTTCAGGGAGGTCTTGGAGATCCACTAATGGGACTTCAACCAGTGTCCAATCTATAAAGAGGAAGATTTGCTCTTGCTTCAGAAAAGATAGCCTGGTCTAGCAAGACCTGATTTTGTCCTCAAGTGGATAGAACTGGTAAATGAAAAACTGAAAGGAGCCAGGGGCTCCCACCCTCCTCCCACCCCTCCCCCCCAAAAAACCCCCGAGAGACCCCTGAGGACCAGATCCTCAACTGACCTCAAGAAAACAAAAACCTTGGTTAATCTGGGCTGTGTGGCCTTAAGCATCCTAAAGGAAAGTAAAACCAGAAATAAATAATCAGTAAGAACAGAGAAATTGTACTTCTGATATAAAACTTGAGATCTGGGGCTGGAGAGATGGCCTAGCGGTTAAGAGCGCCAACCGCTCTTGCAGAGGACCCGGGTTCAATTCCCCAGCACCCACATGGTGGCTGAGAACCATCTGAAACTCCAATTCCAGGAGAACTCCAGTTCCAGGGGAATCCGACACCCTCTTCTGACCTCTGCGGCATTGCACGACACAGGTGCNTGAGAACCATCTGAAACTCCAATTCCAGGAGAACTCCAGTTCCAGGGGAATCCGACACCCTCTTCTGACCTCTGCGGCATTGCACGACACAGGTGCACAGACCTGCATGCAGACAGTACATTTATACATGAGAAAAAAAAAAAAAACTTGAGATCTTGCTGGGCGTGGTGGTGCACGCCTTTAATCCCAGCAAGGCCAGCCTGGTGTACAGAGCGAGCTCCAGGCCAGCTGGGACTAAAAGGGAGACCCTGTCTTAAAAATAGCAAAAAATAAAAATTAAAAAGAAAATAAAACTTGAGATCTTAGTAAAAAGACAAAAAGAAAAAAGAGAGAGCACTGTTGTTTGGCCTGTTTTCAATTGTTACTGGCAAGTGCTTTTACTCTGTGGCTGCCACTGCTTTTGCCATTCTTCAAAGACATGAGACACAGCTTTTTAACCCTCAACATGGACTGAAGACTCATGTCTCTCTAAGAATCCTCCAAACCTTCAATGCCAGATGGGGACTGCTGAGATACCCTGCTTGTGAACTGAGAGGCTAAGGGGATTTCAGCCTCGTCAGAGTATAGACTGCCATTATTGGACTACCTGGGCTGTATCATGGAGGCCAGTGCAGGGGGATCAAGACAGGACCCATGCTTAATGGACTTCATTTAGGGACCATGGGAGGGAAAGACCCCAGTGTGGAGCACAAGGGCAGGATTGAAGGTTGTTTGGGCTTGCCAAGGAGGAGCCTCCAAGCACTTCCTTAAGGAAAACATGACATTTTTTAAGAAAAAAAAAATCCTCCAATTCAGGTGATATGGGTATGTATATATTTATGTATATATATGTATATAACTATGTATATATATCGAAGCAATACAAGTTAGAGAGAACAACAACAAAAGAACTAGAAAAAAACTCTAGAAAGACTCAGAAAAAGATGCAAGACATGTATGGTAAAGTGCAGGGACTCAGGTTGGGTGGGGGGGATGGAAAGGGAAGTGACTCTAAATTCGATTGAAAAATGATGTATGATTTATGGAAAAAGCTTAATAACAATAAAAATAAATTAAAAGAAAAAAATTAAACAAAAGAAAAAAGGTGGAGGGTAATAGAGGAAGACATCCCCCCCCAAAAAGAATAGATAATAAGACCTACAAATCCTGTGGATAAGGAAGTCTCGGGGAGAAAAATCCCTCCCAACCACAACAGCACTAGTTTATGTGTTGTCTCTTGAACTACTGTAAACTCTCTTATGTAATTCCCAACCTCCAATCTCTCCCTCTGCCTTTTTGTTGTTATCTGGTTGATCTTACTATCCCACACAGGTGATCTTATCACTCTTTTATTTTATTTTATTTATCTATTTTTGTGGCACTTGGAACCAAACCAATGCCTCTTGCATGCTAGGTAATTGGTCTACCACTGAGTTATAGCCCCTCCCCTGCTACCATATTTTAATATTCTCTGGCTTCAAGAACTCCTGGGATAAAAAGTCTTTTAGAATGGTATCTGAGGCCTCATAATCTGGGCCTGTCTTACCCATAGATGACTGTGCAGCTTCCTTTGACACA
Source organism: Rhizomys pruinosus (assembly GCA_009823505.1). Classification (NCBI taxonomy): domain Eukaryota; kingdom Metazoa; phylum Chordata; class Mammalia; order Rodentia; family Spalacidae; genus Rhizomys; species Rhizomys pruinosus. The sequence continues at coordinate 1,419,016 of VZQC01011226.1, read as the reverse complement.
TTCACCATAGGCACACGGCATTATTTGCCTTTTCCTCAATTCTGCATGCAGTCACCTCTTGACATCTTTCTACATCTTGGTCTTTCTGTCTAAAGCTCCTTCTCCTCACTGTCCTTGCAGTTGTTGGCTGCTGGAGGAGTGGCCATATAGGCTAACCAAGCCCCAGTGGATGACCCCACACCATGTGCATATAGGCGGCAACAATTGGTCTCAGTGGGTTAAGAAGGAAAGGAAGACAGGATGTTGGGAGGGAGATGTGATGGGGGTGTCGGACAAGGGGAGCTGGAGGTGCTTATGATCAAGATACACTGTATACACATATAAAATTTTCAAAGAATAAATAAAAGATATTATTAAAAAGCACCTTTATCGCTTATGTTTATGTTCACAGTGTCTACTGGTGAGCTTGTACTTAGTGGGCTCCAAATAAAATGCTTGTTTAAAGGAAAGAAATAAATGTTCCACCTTTCCCTGATATTTACACAGTGGAGAAGACAAAAGGCACACTCATTCCAGAAGACTGGTTAACAAAATGAATAAATGAACACACACCCTAGGATCTATACACAGACCAGTCCATGCCTGCTGCACTTTACAGTTCCACATATTGGCATCAATAATTCTGAGGCATTGCAAAAATCCTCAAATCCAAATATGTGATTAGGAATTTCAGTGGCAAGAGCTGAAATCTAAAGGTCTGTGGGTTTTTTTAAGGCTTAATCACAGCTAGTTAGAAATTTAAGCTAACAAGAACATTTCATTCCCTAAGCATCCTAATTAATTGATGCTTAGCATATGGGTTACCAAATTTGCCTTTTAAAGTTTGCATTTAGAGATTGCAAATATATCTATTAGTATGAATTTCTAGGTCACTAAGGTTTTGATTTGCAATATTTAATGTTTGCATAATTCAACCTTTGCCTGACTTTTAAAAATTATTTCACAGACCTACATTTACTTTCCTACTGGAACGATTTGCTACAAAGTGGCTGCTGTGAGTCTGAGGTGACACTGCTGTGATCTTTGGGGGGCATTCCTCATTGAGCCCATTTTTGTTGGAACACAGGAAGCTTAGCTTTTACTGTAAAAGCCAAATAATTCAAATCTCATTCTTCACATACTCTGACATATGGAACAGGATCTCTAATAGCTTCTCCCAAGTCTGTGTCCCTTAAGATAAAGGAAGAGCATTTAGGGATGCTTATGGAACAGCATGGTGTATTGTGGTGGTTCCTAGAGTGTAGGGAGCTGCAGAAGCAAGAGGCAACATAGTGGCCTGGTCTCCTGAGCCCCTCACCCTGCTCTCCAGGCTCCTGAGTTTTATGAGCTCCTTACCCTCTTCCTTCCAATTAAAAAAATGTATTTTTTTCATTGACACAGCATTTGTATATATTTATGGGACAGCATGACACCTCAGTACATGTATGTTATATGCACTGACCAGGTCATGATAACCAGCACATCTACTACCTTAGGTATTTATCATTTCTTTGTGCTGGGCATGATAAATATCCTCTCCACTATTTTTAAATGCTCAAATAACTGTTGTTGACCACAGTTATCCTACTGTGCTATAGAACATTAGATGTTAAAAAAAAAAAAGAACATTAGATGTTATTCTTCTTGGTCTGATGAGATGGCTTACCAGATAAGGGGCTTGCCATGCAAGCCTGATGACCTGAGTAATATCCCTGTGGAATCTGTGGTAGAAAGAGAGAACCAACTCTCAAAGGTTGTCCTTTGACCTCCACATGTGAGCTGTCGCACCCTCACCCCCAAACAATAGCAAGTACAATTAAAAAAATTTTTAAAGGATTCTTTTAAAAGAATTGCACATGCTCCTCCCACCTAGTTTTACCCTTCTCCGGTAACCATGAATCTCTATTTCTTCAAGGTAAGCTTTGTAGTGTATGGCAAAAAGGATGCTTAGAAAATAAAGTGTTATTGTTCATTTAAACTTCTTTTTTTATTTTATTTATTTTTGTATGTGTATGAGTGCACTGTCTGCATGTAGGTTTGTGCACCGTGTTGTGCAATGCCACGGAGGTCAGAAGAGGGTGTCAGATTCCCCTGGAACTGGAGTTCTCCTGGAATTGGAGTTACAGACGGTTCTCAGCCGCCATGTGGGTGCTGGGGGTCGAACCCGGGTCCTCTGCAAGAGCAGTCGGTGCTCTTAACCTCTAGGCTATCTCTCCAGCCCCCTCATTTAAACTTCTTACTAGCTATGCTTAAGGCCTTAAAAGTCCCATCGACCTTTACATTTTATATATTGCCATTGAAATTCCTGGTAACTTGTTTTGATTGTTATGCTTTTATAACACCATAGATAAATGAGCTTTGGTAACTATGAATCTATTCTTTGTTTCTTTGAGATAAACTTTTTAGTTTCTATGTATTAGTGAGAACCTTAAGTATTTGCCTATGCCCAACTTATTTCACTTCATATACTGTCCTCTAGTCCCACTCATGTTGCTGAAAATCACACTATTTCACTCTTTTTCGGCTGTATCTATCCCATTATCTGTACTTTCCTTATTTATTCATCAATTTACAGACACCTGGGTTGATTCCATATCTTGACCCATCTGAATAGCGCTGCAGTAAACACATGAATGAGTTATCTTTTCAGCACAGTGACTTCAGTTCCTTTGGATACATATATCCAATAGTGGGTTCTTTCATTTTTCTTTGATTTTGCTTTAGACAAAGTTTATTTTTGTTGCTTATGAGCAGGAACCCTGGCTGAGAACCCATCAGTACTATAAGGGAGTAAAGTTCTAGATACTCATTTAAGCTGCTGGGCCACTTGCTAGGGTGTACCCTCCTGCAAATCAGTGATCTCTTTAAGCCTCCACTTGTTCATCAGTCAAATGGGACCATAACCAATAGCTATGTCTTGGAGTCGTGAACACTGAATTGTCTGGCACAGCCAGATTTGATAAATAGTATATTTTGATAAACAGTATATAGTATATTTTGTTTTGACTAAAATTCCATGTAAGGGCCCAGGTGCCCAGCACAAAACTCTCATTCAGCACATGAGAAGTGCACCCAGTGTATGCTTTGTATTGTCCTGTACTTCATTCTCTCTCTGGGCTGGGTTTTGTTTTGTTCTGCTTTGTTTTCCAGCTTAGGACTTTAGTATTGTCCATACTGTGTATCCTGAGATTTTCTTCAGGGGCACAACTTCCAGGTCGCAGACCCTGGATTTCCTGGCTTCATCTTACCAGTGCCTCCCTGCTCCAGGCCTCCAAATGAGATCAGCTATAAGTGAAAGGTCAAAATTGATTGAGGCAAGAGTTCTTCCTCAGCCTCTCGTGTACAGATTTAGTAGTTTTAAAGCAATTTTAAAAATCCAAATGTATAGTATCTATTCCAAGACTTAGCATAGAAACCTTAATTTATTTACTTAGTTTCTGACAAATTTTAAATACATAATGCACTCTCATTCTTAAACTACAGGGTCTTTTCCACTCAACTTCCTCCCTCTGGGATGCAATAAAGAGACAACTTATGGCCCAACAGCACATTGGAGACAAATTTTCTGTGACAGAAAAAATGTTTCTTGCTATATGCAGTGTTTCTCAAAGGAGGTAGGTCAAAACAGAGGCATCAGTCCTCTGTTTACTCAATACCATGTGTGATTAGAGAATATTAAATGTAGTATGTTACTTTTGAAAGACTGAGTGTTTTGTGATGGCCGTTTTAGTTTCCATAACAGCCATGTGTAAATTATTATAAATAAGAAATTACGGGGGCTGGAGAGATGGCCTAGCGGTTAAGAGCGCCGACCGCTCTTACAGAGGACCCGGGTTCGATCCCCAGCACCCACATGGCAGCCGAGAACCGTCTGAAACTCCAATGCCAGGAGAACTCCAGTTCCAGGGGAATCCAACACCCTCTTCTGACCTCTGCGGCATTGCACGACACGGGTGCACAGACCTACATGCAGACGGTACATTCATACACGTACAGAAATAAATAAATTAAAAAAATTAAAAAAAAAGAAATTACGATTACTAACCCCCTCTGTGAGCTTGATTTCTACCCCAAAAGTGTTAAAAGGGCTGAACAGAGAAAAGCAGCTCTGCACCACAGGTCAAAACACGCCTCACCTCTTGGGGAATCAGCATGCTGGGATTTTTATCCAAGGCCTGCCCCTTTCTAGTGGGACCTGTGCTCAACCTTACATTCCTGAGGTGTAGAGACATTGGCACTCTCAAGGATGATTATAAGAAGTAGATGACAGGGCTGGAGAGATGGCCTAGTGGTTAAGAGCACCGACTGCTCTTGCAGAGGACCCGGGTTCGATCCCCAGCACCCACATGGCGGCTAAGAACCGTCTTTGACTCTAGTTCCAGGGGAATCCAACACCCTCTTCTGACCTCCGCGGCATTGCATGACACGGGTGCACAGACCCGCATGCAGACAGTACATTCATACACATACAAGAATAAATTAAAGAATTTTTTAAAAATTAAAAAAAGAAGTAAATGACATGATATGTGCAAGTTAATTAGCTTACATAAGGAGTTCAATATCTGATAATTGATATATAGCTCAGCAAGGATTATTAGAGGTCTAATAATTATAAGAGCATTTGATTATATAACTAAAAGAAATTGGCCGGGCGTGGTGGCGCACGCCTTTAATCCTAGCACTTGGGAGGCAGAGGCAGGCGGATCTTTGTAAGTTCAAGGCCAGCCTGGTCTACAGAGCGAGTTCCAGGACAGCTGGGGCTACAAGGAGACCCTGTCTCGAAAAGACAAAAAAAAAAAAAAAAAACTAAAGGAAATTATACTATTATAAGCCCATATTAATATAAATCAAATAAAGAGGAGAGTTTTAAAGTTGGGCATAGTGGCACATGCCTGAAATCCCAGAATTCAGGAGACTGAGGCAGGAGAATTCCTATGAGTTCAAGGTGAGCCTGGGTCACATAGTTAGTACCAGGTTTGGTGGGGCTACATATCAAGACTTCATCTCAAAAACAAATATGGAGGGAGGGAGAGAGAGAGAGAAAGAGAGGCTTAATTTCATCAATGGATAGTATCAGGAAGGCAATGACACTTCAAGATAACTCAGATACGAAGGTAAAGTTTATATTTATCAGAATTAGATTTTTTTTGGTCTTTTTGAGACAGGGTCTCCATTTAGTCCCAGCTAGCCTGGAGCTCACTATGTAGATCAGGCTGGCCTTGAACTCACAGAGATCCATGTACCTCTGTCTCCCAAAGGTGTGTGCCACCACACCTAGCTAGATTAACTTTTGATTAATAATGGTCTGTGTTTACATTGATCTTATATTTCTTTGGAACCATAAGCTATTTTCACTGATGTGATACTATTTATGTAGAAAATAGACAAATAGTGCCCCAAATTTACTTAAGGAGGCAGAAAGCTCCATGTTTTAAGCTGTTAAAAACAAATCTAGGGGCTGGAAAGATGGTTCAGCAGTGAAGAGCACTGGCTGCTCTTGCAGAGGACCCAGGTTCAGTTCCCAGGACACACATGGGTCTAACAACCATCTGTAACTCCAGTTCAGGGGATCTGACACCCTCTTCTGCCCCTGAGAGCACTGCATGGCACAAGGGCACTTATCCACACACAGGAAGTATATTCATACACTTACACACATACAGGAAGTACATTCATACACTTACACACATGCAGGAAGTACATTCATACACACATGCAGGAAGTACATTCATACACTTACACACATGCAGGAAGTACATTCATACACTTACACATATGCAGGAAATACATTCATACACTTAAAATAAAAATAATAAATAAAAAATATAAAAACCAAATCTGAGTCGCAAAGAAAACATGTGAGCTACATTAATGTAAACTCCATAACCACTAGCTAAATATGAACTAATTTTTATAATTGTACCTTAACTTCAATTTAGACAGTTACTACGTGACGAGGTGAAAAAGTCTCCAGATGACCTCAGTTACTCGGACTTGTGCCCATCCTTCATGATTCCCTCACCAGGCTGGCCTCTACTTGGGGTTGGGAAGGTGGGTGGCATTTGTTCCTTAGCTATGTTATACTTTGAGATGGAATACTTCCTGGAATCTCTGACCGAATATGTTGCTACAGGGTTAGCTCAATTCTACAGTGCCTCAGAGCCACATCTGTTTTGCTTGGAATCATACATGAAACATACATCCTGGTAGGTGGAGAGGCTTTGTAGCTACCCAGGACCTCCTGGCTGCGTTCCTTTTTTTCCTCCATGCCTGCTTCCATGTACCTGCCTGAAGTACGTGCCTAGTGTCTTCTACAAGTGTGTTCTTGCTGCTGTTCTGGGTTCCATTTTGGGAGGAAGGTTCAAGCCACCCCTGTTCTCTGTCTTGTACCTTCAAGGTCCTTCAAATTTCACAACCGTTTCATCTGTTCCCTCTCCTCTCCCAGGCATTGGGGCGTGGTAGGGAATCCACAGTGAAGTTCTCTCCACTATTTAAGCTCCTTTGCTTGTCTACTGCTACTTTTTCTCAACTTCATGGAGTTGTGATCTCTTTTTGGATTGGAACAATTTCTTTTAGGTTATCTTATCATTTTTGTAAAGCAAATATTCTTTAGTCAGACTTTACAATTGACTACTTCATGCTGTTGGGTCTTGATACTCAAAATCAAGGTGTATCAAATGCAAAGAAAACAATTTTCCATCAACCTACTATTACTGCCTTAGATCTCACAAGTCTACTTTAAAACTCAAAAAAGTCAGGCTGGCAAGATGGCTCAGCTTGCTGCCAAGCTTGACAATGACCTGACTTTGCTCCTCGGATCTCACACAGTAGGAGAGGTCCAGTTCCCACAAGTAGTCCTCTCACTTCCACATAGCATGGAACACACACACACACACACACACACACACACACACACAAATAAATAAATAAATAAAACATAATACAAATTTAAAATACATACAGATAAACCTCAAAAGTCATAGGCAACTCATGTGTGAATTTCTTTTATGTCCTTCCCCTGAGGCAATAGTCACCAACTTGAATGAAAGAATGTATAATATACCAGGCATGCTGGTACACACTTTTAATCTTAGCAGGAGGTAGAGGTAGAGGAGGTTGGATCTCTGTGAGCTTGAGACCAGCCTGGTCTACACAGAGAGCTCTGGGCCAGCTGGGGCTACACAGTGAGGCCCTGTATATAAAGGAATTAGCATCAAAATATTATCTCCCCACAAATGGGAGCTGCCTTATACCTAGTGTTTGATCTAGTTTCTCCTAGATGACTTGAGAGGCTGACTCTACAAATGGACGGTAGCCAGACCACATGTAAGAAAAGAACTCAGACTCACAAACGACATCACAATCAGCGCAGCCACACCACCATCTCTCGCTGCCATCAGAATTATTTCGACTTGGTCAATACCTGACAATATTCAGATCCCCTTGAAACTCACAACTAATCAGAAAAGCCAAACATGCCCCTTAAAGCCGATGGTGTAGGTGCCTTGCTTTTCAGTTAGCTCTCCGACAGCTTTTCCATGTCCTCGACCTCCAATCAGAGCACACCTGGAGCTTTCCTTTCTTTTTTTTTTTTTTTCCCTTCCCACTATGAAGCTTTCCCACTTCCAAGCCTGCCTTTGACTCTCTGCCAAGTGCAAGTAATGGTGGCTGACTCCCTTGCTCTAAATAAATAGCCTTTGTTCCCATTTGGGTGAGCTTCATTTATTTCTCCAGGCTTACTACACATAAAGCTATTATATTCAGATACACACTTTGATAGCTGAGCTTCACATTTTTTTTGAGCATAGAGATGTTTGGATTAAATAAATACTAGGCTTTGATTTCTGTTTTGATGGGAAGAATTAAAAATTCTAACTCAAAATGACTTTGTCCTTGAATTTATAGGTTCTGGTGTTCTCGCCTCAGATGGATACAGTTGTACTATTCTCAAGAGTGTATATGACATTATCATTTTGTAATTAAAATTAATACATTTTAGCAACTAATTCAGAGGGACACTATTGTGCATTGCTTTCAAAATGAAGAAAATTTTCATTGTGTAGGTTTTGAAATTGTTCTTCGTGTGTCAGGTTCCTTAAACTAGCAGGTAATTGTATTAGTCTGAACATATAAACCTAAGGCCTTAGTGAAATAATGATTCTTAGAACAGCAAATACTGCACATTTGTATACACAAAGTTGTACACTTTAAAGTTGTTGCAATATTGAGTATGTGGCCATCACAATATTCTAAGATTTATAGAATGATCAGTTCACAGACGAACTGATCAGGAAAGTAAGACGTGTTCAAGACCTCCCTAGTAAAAATGAAGTCGCATGCACGCCGTTAATCCTAGCACTCGGGAGGCAGATGCAGGCGGATCTTTGTGAGTTCAAGGCCAGCCTGGTCTACAAAGTGAGTTCCAGGACAGCTGGGGCTACAGGGAGACCCTGTCTCGAAAAGACCAAAACAAAACAAAACAAAACAAAACAAAAAAATGACAGTCGCCTGTTCAGAAAGATACCTAAGATCCATACAAAGCTACTGGTAGCTAGAGTACTTTCTTAAAAAAATTTTATGTGTATGGGTGTATTGCTTGCATGTAGGAGGGTGCACCCATGTCAGACAATGCCTGAGCAGATCAGAAGAAAGCATCAAATCCCCTGGAATTGGAGTTAGATAGTTGTTAGCTGCCATGATGGTGTTCAGAATCAAACCTGGGTCCTCTGCAAGAGCAGCCAGTGCTCCTAACTGCTAAGCCATCTCTCCAGGCCCTGGAGTACCCTTGTGATGTAAGGAAGGCCCATCTCCATTCTTCTGGAAAGGGTGTAGTGTTGACCTGCCATGGTCAAGAATAAGATGTTCCTGGAACAGCAAAGAAGAAAGAAGACTCCACTCAGGGGTGTGACTACCTAGGATATCTTGATGGTTTTTGTTTGTTTGTTTGTTTATAATAAATTGTATTTTATATTTTTTTAAAACAAATTAAGACCCTGTTCCCGCACATTCTCCCCACCCTGGACCAGAGCTATCTGCGCATTCTGCCAACATGCTTTTCATCTCTTTTCTCAGGTCTGTCTCAATATTCTCCATGAGGAAGTTGACTGTTTTTTTTTTTTTTTTTTTTTTTTTTCAGTCAGTTCTTTGAATGCAGTCCTTTCTGTTTGTTGTTGTTGTTGTTGTTGTGTTTGTTGTTGTTTCCAATATGCATTACACCAACTGCTTTGGACAAAAGCCTCAGGGCCTTGCACAAGAAATACTTACAAACTAGGTAATTGGCACTAGATCCACGATGAGGGATACCATTTGTCCTTTGTTTTTCTCTAAGACTGTTACTTCACTCAAGCATGATGTCCTCGTAAGCTCCAAGCCATTTTCCTGCAAAAGCTAGTGATGTCGTCTTTCTTTACTGCTGCATAGAACTCCATTGTGGTAGATGTACCACATTTTTCTCTATCCACTCATCGTTGAAGGCAATTTGGGTTGGTTTCAGCTCCCTTGCTATTGGAAAGAGAGCTGAAATAAACAATGGCCATGCTGTATCTCTGTGGTGGGGTGTCTTGAGGGTACATGCCCAGGAGTGGTATGGCTGGGCCGGGTGGCAGTTCATTCCAAGTCTTCCAAGGGTTCTCCCACAGCTGCTTTCCATGTGGCTGTACGAGTTTACATTCCCAACAGATATATCTTTTTTTTTTTTTTTTTTTTGGGGGTCTTTTTGAGACGGGTTCTCCCTGTAGTCCCAGGCTGTCCTGGAACTCAACTCTGTAGCCCAGGCTGGCCTTGAACCTCACAAAGATCTGCTGCCTCTGCCTCCCAAGTGCTGGATTAAAGGCGTGGCACCACCACACCCGGCTCCCACCAGATTATCTGATGTTTTAATGGTAAAACTTATCGTGCCCAGGTAGCCTACACACAGGAATGGTAGGACCAGAAAAGATACATGGGCCTTTCCAGGCACAGCAGAGTCTTCCCACTGTGCATCTGTCCACAGTACTCTCAGGATTCCCTTTCTTGACTGAGATCTACAGGCTTTCTATAACGTGGCTGTACATTCCTTTCTCACAACTGCTGCACCCCTCTCCTGTCTTCACTCTAGCTGGATACTTTGCAATTTCTCAGCCCTGCTGAACACCCATGCTTCGGCTCCTTTAAAATTCTGACTGCAACACTTTTCTCCTGGATTGTAAGATCCTGGAATCTATACAGGTAGTTCCTTCTCATTTTTTTCTGATTCAGATCAAATTTTTCCTCACAGAGGTCTTTGTGACCACTTTAGTTGAAGTATATTCCCTACCCTATACTTTATCACACTGCCATTTTCTGTCACCTTTCTGAACCTAAACTCTGTTGAAGTGTGGGTGGTATAATCCCAGTACTTAAGAAGCTGGGCAGAAGGACTACCTCAAATTTGAGGCCAGTATGTACTACATAGTTAGTCCCAAACAGTCTGGGCTACCAGAGTGAAAGAAATCCTGTTTTAAAACTAACTTACTATTAAAATGACATCATCTTCTTCACCATTTGGTGTTTTACTTCACAGAGTCTAAAAATTCATAAGGGCTGGGCATGTATCACATCCTATCCCTTAGGGAGGCTGTGCTAGGAAGCTTGGAGCTCTAGGCCAGCCTAGGCTAAATAGCAAAATTATCATAAAAAACAAGGCGAATACTTTGTGAACCTTGAGAACTTGTCTGTCATGTTTGTCCCTGGATCTCAAGCACCCAAAACAGTGCCCAGACCTTCAACACATATTTATTGAATTAATGAATGAATAAACAGCAAGTCCAAATTGAGTACTGTATGACAGACCCATTAACAAGGAAAATAAAACACAATGAAAGTTTTGTGTATAATTTACGTCTCTGACCCCTGGAAGCTTATTTATAGCCCCTGGTTAAAACCAACCTATAGCAGTATATTTATACATATTACATAATGCTTTCTGAAAGCTCTTCTTGAATTGATTCTAGGATTTTTGTTTCTTTGCAATTAAAGCATAATAAAATGAAATCAATTGAAAATGTGTGTTTTATAATAGAAAAATAAATCAAATAGATAAAAATTGTTCCTTTGGTTTGAATAAGACACCCTAGAATCCTAATATTTATACAGATATATCCTAATGGCCACATTTGAATACTTATCTTCAGTTCTATTCTTGAATCCTTGGAAGGACTAAACTTCTGAGCTTCTCTATGGGTTGGTCAGATCTGTGTGACTAATTCTAGACAATGGATACATCACTGTCCGTTGAAAGTCCCTAGGGCTCCACTTTCCCTATAGTGACTGTGAATGCATATGTAGGTCTGAAGGAAGGCACCAAGACATCACATGGGATAATTGCTAATGAGAGCCAGACAGATTTTAAGCTGACTTTATTAAGGGCAAGCCAACAAATATTTGAGGTTTTAAAATTTTTATTTTTATTTGTGTATGAGTGGTTATGCTTCCAATGTAATGTAAGTGCATCTAGTGTCATGCAAAGCCCTAGGGTCAGAAGAGGGTGGCCAGATCCCCCAGAACTGGGTTACGGAAGTGGTTGTAGCTGTCCATGTGGGTGTTGGGAATTGAACTAGGGTCTTCTGTAAGGCAGCCAGTGCTTCTAATTGCTGAGCAATCCTAGCCTAATGCTTTGTTGTTCAAGTCTCGAGATTTCCTAATTGCAGTTCAACTCAATGAACCTAATATACTACTGAACTACAATGTTGGTCTATATACCATTACAAATAATAGATACCAATTAAAATACTAAGAATTCAATATAAGATGTATTTGAATCTCAGATTTGTGAAAATATGGGCCTTAGGCTAGGTAAATATAGAATGTCACAGGAATTCATTAAATTAGATTAGCACAGTATTGAGAGCTACAAAGCTAAGGCTGGACAGGAATTAAGATCCACGCGCGGCGGCGAGCAGTGGTAAGATGGGATCGAATGCTGGCGTCTGAAGGACGGAAGACCCATCGTTAGCACGACACTTGTGTTTAGGCCACGGTTCGATCCCCTCAGCACCACATCGGCGGCACGAGGAGCGGCCGTGCTCTCGGAAGCTCCAAGTTCGCACACTAGAGACGCGTCTTCTATTCTCTTCAGGGAATCTCTGCAGACCCACTCGTGTTCTGCCACCACTCGCGGATCAGATAAGTTGCCTATTATTCTGTATTCTATCTGACCAAAAAAAGTCCACAGACCTGCATTCAGATAGTACATTCATACAACATACAGAAATCAAATAACTAAAAAAAAAAAAGAATCCAAGCCCCAATACTTATTAGCTTTTGTCTTAGTAGCTTGTATGAACCTCAGCTTCCTTAAGGGACATAGAGATAACAAAAGTGGCTTTATAGAGTTTTATGAATATTAAGTGATATAATTCCTCTAATGTGTTCAACATCATAATGATACCACTTATTTTAATCCTGACTTTAGCTAGGTTACAACACTTGTTTAAGAGGAACACTAATTCCAAACAGTATACGGAAAGACAAAATCTCAAAGTGGTTTTTCTTTTTTAAAATTTTTAAAAAACATTTTATTTATTTTATTATGTGTATGAATGTACTGTCTGCATGTAGGTCCTGTGAACCCCATGTCATGCAATGCACATGGAGGTCAGAAGAAGGGTGGTGGATTCCCTGGAAATGGAGTTAAAGACGGTTCTCAGCCGCCATGTGGGTGCTGGGATTGAAGCCAGGTCCTTCGCAAAGAGCAGTCGGCGCTCTTAACTGCTAGGCCATTCACTCCAAGCCCCATGGTTTTTCTTTTAAATTAAGGGTACACTAATCAATTCTTGGTGATAACAGAAAAGTAGATGTATAGGAGGGGGCTCAAAGCAGATCACCCTGGATCCTTCTGTTTTCTAGGTTAAGCAGGCTAAAATAAACACCAAAGAACAGCTCTGAAGAGAGAAAAAGTCATAAAAATACACCTGAGGAATGTAGGAAAGATCAGTCCTGTGCCTATGTTGGTAATTGGCAGGGTTAATAAGAGGGAACCTTGAAGATTAGTTGTATACTTGGAGGCTCAGGTCATGTGGGAGTGAGGGGGTGGAGGAAGAGGAGTCTTCAGATACAATTTATGTTATTGTTCCTACCCACAGAGTTATAAACTCTCACAGACAACAAAGTTATCCAAGGAAAACTACTTGATACAAAATTCCAAATGCATAAAACAGCGACTCCTGCTATAATTGTCTTCATCTACAGTATATTTGGAAAGCTCTAGATCCATAAACATGTAGCAATCAGTTCTAAAGTTCATGCATAGCAATCAGTTCTAAAGCTCATACTTTATGAGCTACCATTGTCAGCAAAGATGTGCCTCATGGGTTCTAATGAAGCTTCCTCACTTCAGTTTTCTGGAGGACACATGCCTGCAAAGGAGCAGGTGGCTGATTAATGTCATTTTTATTAAACACCCTGGGCTATTTTCTTTAAAGGAAGTACAGCTAGTTCTAAATACAACTCTGGGCTATACTTTACTTTTTCTGTTTACTTTATTCTTGACTTGTGAAACTGTATCTTAAGACTTGGAGTAGTTGTATCAGCCGAACAACAGTGAATTGTAATGGCTCTAACACCAAAGGAAACAGAGGAAATATAGATTTTCAAAAGATAAAAGGCTTCTTACTGAATACAGTTTTACAGCTGTCTGTAATTTTTAAAATATTCAAAAAAAAATTTTAGAAGTTTTCTTACTATTTCTCTAGCTAAAGACCAAGAGGACAAAACAGAATAAACTCTAAGCCACGTGTTGTTTGGAGTGAAATTCAGATACAACAAAACCAAACCCAAAGACTCCCTCTTTCTCTTTCTCTACCAGCAACAGTGTCATGAGATACTCCCTCCCCCCCTTAAAATGCAGCCCACCACATAGACACTTGGAATATCAGGTGATGGTCTGGGAAGGGGAATGTTAGTCCAAAGAGGTGTGGGCTTTCTCATCCTTCTTACTGCTGGGTGGTCGAGGGTTTGCCAAGGTTTACTGCTCATTGCAAAATGAGGTGTACCAGGGTGTGCTCCCAGAGGCCACTGGGAAAAATCTCAGAGAGGACATTGTATCTCGAAGTGCTCCTTCTGTCTCCATCTATCCCCCTTCCTTGATTTCTTGCACACATGCTAGAAATTTTTCCTGGATGCAAGTATTCCACCAGGACCCCTTGAAGGCTGGGGATGGTTCCATAAGGTTCTCCCAGGCTTCTTGGCTCCCTTGGATCTAGACAGCCACCAGGATAGGATAAGGCTTCCCCTCAGTCCTCCAGCACACAAAAGGGAAGGTGCAGGAGGCGGTGCTTTCCAGGGTATATTCCCAAATATTTGGAACTTGGTGTGTAGCAAACAAAATTATGCGAAAATACAAAACAGGTAACTTGGGTGTGCTCTGCCCTCCTGAGTAGGTTGGCTCCCAGATACTTAATTCAAGGCTTAAGAAACAAAACAATGCCAAAATGCAAATTAGACAACGTAATACCCCAAATGAGCCCCACTTGACAGGCCGAACTGAGATTTTAATGGAAAGCTTACTCATACCCCCACACCGAATTCATTCTCTTTTAAGTACTTAAAATGTGTAGTTTAAAAATTCCATCACTGTTACATGAACATTCCATAATAACAAGCGGTGGAACAATGGACACCCCCATATCACACTGTGTCAGGTAATGAGAAGGTGTCGCGGCGCGGGAAAGCTGAGCTAGGAACGTCAATGTGTCCTTTTGGAGTGTGTAGGAGCTTTTCAGGGCCGCGTCTGCCTCCCAGATCTCATCAAGCGGTTCATGCCCTCAACTCAAACGAGTGGGACGGACGTAGCCAGACCTTGGCCAGGGGCTTGGACCGAGGGGCCCAAAGAAGGGACACGTGAGAGCGTAGACCATGAGCTCGACTCTGGAGCGGGCGGACCCTGGTCTCACCGGAAAGAGTGGAACCGGGTGGGAAGAGAGGGTCCATCTGGGCGTGGCGAGGGAGCCGGGCTCCTGAAGAGAGGGACCCTGCGCGGGACCCTGCGCGCACAGAGGTGCCCACCAAGGCCAACCTTTGCGGTTAAACTCGAGACATCCTGATACCCGCGCGCGCTGGGTCACCGGTAAAGATGCTACTTTATAACAGGGCATAACTGTGTTCTCGTGCGGAGGAGAGGGACACGAAAGGGAGAAGAAAGAAGGAGGGGAGAGGGGAGGAGAGGAGAGGAGGGGACAGGGGAGGGAAAGAGAGATAGAGATGAGGAGAAAGGAGGGGGGAGAAGAGATTGTGGGGCTGAAGGCTGAGCTGTCCTACTTTAAGTCCCTCTCTGACTGGCAAAAGCTTCCTGGCTATCAGTCGGAGGGCGCGCCGCGTGGGGACCTCTCCAGGGGGCCTCGGGCCTCCACGCGGTCTGCGGTGGCTCGGGAGCAGGACACCCGATCCTGACATCCGAGGGGTGGGCCTGGGCTGCGGTTTCCCCGCTTTCCCCGCGCCGCCACCCGGGGTTGAGGGCTCCGTCAGCTTCCCGGGGCGGAGGGTGGGAAGCAGGCCTCTGGCGCGCCGGTCCTCCTGCGCTCAGCCCCTCCCNTCCATGAGTACAAGCATCCTTCGTGCAAAACCAATCTACAGGCTGTTGTGTCCAAACCCCCACAGCCCCACCATCCAGTGGGGGGTGACATGTTGTTTGTTCAATCAAGTTGATCAAATGAGTGTCCAGACTACATCGCTGTAGTTTCACCATTCACCCCAATCGGAGCCTTTACATTCTACCACGCCCCCTCTTCCGCAGGTTTTTCCCTAGGTTTAGAAAAGGGGCACAGGTGGATGAGAAGTAAAACAGTCCACTCTCTCTGGAGCTGTTGACTTGGACTCTGGTCAATTCTGGCTGTTTCCTGTTTTAACCCTCAGGAGTCAGAGATCCTTTTGGCTTTTTGAAACTAGACTGTAGGAACGTGGAGAGAAACATCTGGCTGTAAGAACTCTCAGCCCATCTTGTCTTTTATGACGCCTCTCACACCAGGTGCTACAGAATGAAGAGTCCATCTCAGATGCTCACTTACTTTAAACTTCCTTTTTGTAAATTACATGTTTTTAGGAAACAGGGTTTCATGTAACCCAGGCTGGTCTCAAACTTACTCTGTAGCTGAGGATGACCTTTGAACTCTGCTCCTCCTGCTCCCCCCACTTCCTAGGTGTGGAGATTACCAGGTACACTATCTTGCCTGGTACAGTGCCAGGAATCAAGCCCAGGATTTTGTGCATATTAGACAACCACTCTACCAACTGAGTTACAATCCCAGCCCAGCCTATAAATTACATTTTTTTTTTAGAAAGAATTTTCACTGTAGACCAGGCTGGCCTCCAACTCACAATCCTTTTGTCTGAGCTTCCTGAGTGCTAGAATTACAGACGTGTACTACCATCCTCAGATACATTTTTTCAGTCTTAAAATTTTGTTTCTATTCATTTTTACTTTTAATTATGTGTCTATGTGCATGTCTCTGTGTGAAGCCAGAGGCGTTTGGATTCCCCCAAGAGCTGGAGTTATAGGCAGTTGTCAGCTGTCCAACACAGTTGCTGGGAATTGAACTCTGGTCCTCTGGAAGAGCAGTATATGCTCTGAAGCTTTGAGCCATATCTTCAGCTCCCACTTTCAACCTTGAAATCACTTCAGGCATATGGTAAAGATACAAAAATACAAACATTTCCATCTAGATCCCATCTTGAATGCAGAAATGTGTACATTTACCACAGTTCCCTTTTCATTCTCTTTTTCTTTTGAGACAGGGTCTCCCTGTAGTCCCAGCTGTCCTGGAACTCACTCTGTAGACCAGGCTGGCCTTGAACTCACAAAGATCTGCCTGCCTCTGCCTCCCAAGTGCTAGGATTAAAGGCGTGCACCACCACGCCCGGCTCCCACCAGATATCTTGATGTTTAATGGCAAAACTTATCGTGCCCAGGTAGCCTACACACAGGAATGGTAGGACCAGAAAAGATACATGGGCCTTTCCAGGCACAGCAGAGTCTTCCCACTGTGCATCTGTCCACAGTACTCTCAGGATTCCCTTTCTTGACTGAGATCTACAGGCTTTCTATAACGTGGCTGTACATTCCTTTCTCACAACTGCTGCACCCCTCTCCTGTCTTCACTCTAGCTGGATACTTTGCAATTTCTCAGCCCTGCTGAACACCCATGCTTCGGCTCCTTTAAAATTCTGACTGCAACACTTTTCTCCTGGATTGTAAGATCCTGGAATCTATACAGGTAGTTCCTTCTCATTTTTTTCTGATTCAGATCAAATTTTTCCTCACAGAGGTCTTTGTGACCACTTTAGTTGAAGTATATTCCCTACCCTATACTTTATCACACTGCCATTTTCTGTCACCTTTCTGAACCTAAACTCTGTTGAGTGTGGTGGTGATAATCCCAGTACTTAAGAGCTGGGGCAGAAGGACTACCTCAAATTTGAGGCCAGTATGTACTACATAGTTAGTCCCAAACAGTCTGGGCTACCAGAGTGAAAGAAATCCTGTTTTAAAACTAACTTACTATTAAAATGACATCATCTTCTTCACCATTTGGTGTTTTACTTCACAGAGTCTAAAAATTCATAAGGGCTGGGCATGTATCACATCCTATCCCTTAGGGAGGCTGTGCTAGGAAGCTTGGAGCTCTAGGCCAGCCTAGGCTAAATAGCAAAATTATCATAAAAAACAAGGCGAATACTTTGTGAACCTTGAGAACTTGTCTGTCATGTTTGTCCCTGGATCTCAAGCACCCAAAACAGTGCCCAGACCTTCAACACATATTTATTGAATTAATGAATGAATAAACAGCAAGTCCAAATTGAGTACTGTATGACAGACCCATTAACAAGGAAAATAAAACACAATGAAAGTTTTGTGTATAATTTACGTCTCTGACCCCTGGAAGCTTATTTATAGCCCCTGGTTAAAACCACCTATACATATATTTATACATATACATATGTTTCTGAAAGCTCTTCTTGAATTGATTCTAGGATTTTGTTCTTTGCAATTAAACATAATCATGAATATTGAAAGTGTGTTTTAAATAGAATATAACAAATAGATAAATTGGTTCACTTGGTTTGAATAAAATAGAATCCTAATATTTATACAGATATATCCTAATGGCCACATTTGAATACTTATCTTCAGTTCTATTCTTGAATCCTTGGAAGGACTAAACTTCTGAGCTTCTCTATGGGTTGGTCAGATCTGTGTGACTAATTCTAGACAATGGATACATCACTGTCCGTTGAAAGTCCCTAGGGCTCCACTTTCCCTATAGTGACTGTGAATGCATATGTAGGTCTGAAGGAAGGCACCAAGACATCACATGGGATAATTGCTAATGAGAGCCAGACAGATTTTAAGCTGACTTTATTAGGGCAAGCAATACAAATATTTGAGTTTTAAAATTTTTTATTTTTTATTTGTGTATGAGTGTTATGCTTCCATGTATGTAAGTGCATCTGTGTCATGCAAAGCCCTCAGAGGTCAGAAGAGGGTGGCCAGATCCCCCAGAACTGGAGTTACGAGTGGTTGTTAGCTGTCATGTGGGTGTTGGGAATTGAACTAGGGTCTTCTGTAAGAGCA
Organism: Rhizomys pruinosus; assembly: GCA_009823505.1. NCBI lineage: Eukaryota > Metazoa > Chordata > Mammalia > Rodentia > Spalacidae > Rhizomys > Rhizomys pruinosus. The sequence continues at coordinate 1,400,454 of VZQC01011226.1, read as the reverse complement.
GCCAGTGCTTCTAATTGCTGAGCAATCCCTCTAGCCTCAATCTTTGTTGTTTCAAGTCTCGGAGATTTTCCTAATTGCAGTTTAGCCCAATGAAACCTAATATACTACTGACTACACTGTTGGTCTATATACCATTGACAAATAATAGATACCAATTAAAATACTAAGAATTCAATATAAGATGTATTTGAATCTCAGATTTGTGAAAATATGGGCCTTAGGCTAGGTAAATATAGAATGTCACAGGAATTCATTAAATTAGATTAGCACAGTATTGAGAGCTACAAAGCTAAGGCTGGACAGGAACTTAAGAATCCAAGCCCCGGGGCTGGAGAGATGGCCTAGCGGTTAAGAGCGCCGACCGCTCTTGCAGAGGACCCGGGTTCGATCCCCAGCACCCACATGGCGGCCGAGAGCCGTCTGAAGCTCCAGTTCCAGGAGGGCTCCAGCTCCAGGGGAATCCGAGACCCTCTTCTGACCTCCGCGGCGTTGCACGACACGGGTGCACAGACCTGCATGCAGACAGCACATTCATACACATACAGAAATAAATAATAAAAAAAAAAAAAAAGAATCCAAGCCCCAATACTTATTAGCTTTTGTCTTAGTAGCTTGTATGAACCTCAGCTTCCTTAAGGGACATAGAGATAACAAAAGTGGCTTTATAGAGTTTTATGAATATTAAGTGATATAATTCCTCTAATGTGTTCAACATCATAATGATACCACTTATTTTAATCCTGACTTTAGCTAGGTTACAACACTTGTTTAAGAGGAACACTAATTCCAAACAGTATACAGGAAAACAAATCTCAAGTGGTTTTTCTTTTTTTAAATTTTTAAAAATTTTATTTATTTTATTATGTGTATGAATGTACTGTCTGCATGTAGGTCTGTGCACCCATGTCATGCAATGCCATGGAGGTCAGAAGAGGGTGTTGGATTCCCCTGGAAATGGAGTTAAAGACGGTTCTCAGCCGCCATGTGGGTGCTGGGGATTGAAGCCAGGTCCTTCGCAAGAGCAGTCGGCGCTCTTAACTGCTAGGCCATTCACTCCAGCCCCATGGTTTTTCTTTTAAATTAAGGGTACACTAATCAATTCTTGGTGATAACAGAAAAGTAGATGTATAGGAGGGGGCTCAAAGCAGATCACCCTGGATCCTTCTGTTTTCTAGGTTAAGCAGGCTAAAATAAACACCAAAGAACAGCTCTGAAGAGAGAAAAAGTCATAAAAATACACCTGAGGAATGTAGGAAAGATCAGTCCTGTGCCTATGTTGGTAATTGGCAGGGTTAATAAGAGGGAACCTTGAAGATTAGTTGTATACTTGGAGGCTCAGGTCATGTGGGAGTGAGGGGGTGGAGGAAGAGGAGTCTTCAGATACAATTTATGTTATTGTTCCTACCCACAGAGTTATAAACTCTCACAGACAACAAAGTTATCCAAGGAAAACTACTTGATACAAAATTCCAAATGCATAAAACAGCGACTCCTGCTATAATTGTCTTCATCTACAGTATATTTGGAAAGCTCTAGATCCATAAACATGTAGCAATCAGTTCTAAAGTTCATGCATAGCAATCAGTTCTAAAGCTCATACTTTATGAGCTACCATTGTCAGCAAAGATGTGCCTCATGGGTTCTAATGAAGCTTCCTCACTTCAGTTTTCTGGAGGACACATGCCTGCAAAGGAGCAGGTGGCTGATTAATGTCATTTTTATTAAACACCCTGGGCTATTTTCTTTAAAGGAAGTACAGCTAGTTCTAAATACAACTCTGGGCTATACTTTACTTTTTCTGTTTACTTTATTCTTGACTTGTGAAACTGTATCTTAAGACTTGGAGTAGTTGTATCAGCCGAACAACAGTGAATTGTAATGGCTCTAACACCAAAGGAAACAGAGGAAATATAGATTTTCAAAAGATAAAAGGCTTCTTACTGAATACAGTTTTACAGCTGTCTGTAATTTTTAAATATTCAAAAAAAATTTTAGAAGTTTTCTTACTATTTCTCTAGCTAAAGACCAAGAGGACAAAACAGAATAAACTCTAAGCCACGTGTTGTTTGGAGTGAAATTCAGATACAACAAAACCAAACCCAAAGACTCCCTCTTTCTCTTTCTCTACCAGCAACAGTGTCATGAGATACTCCCTCCCCCCCTTAAAATGCAGCCCACCACATAGACACTTGGAATATCAGGTGATGGTCTGGGAAGGGGAATGTTAGTCCAAAGAGGTGTGGGCTTTCTCATCCTTCTTACTGCTGGGTGGTCGAGGGTTTGCCAAGGTTTACTGCTCATTGCAAAATGAGGTGTACCAGGGTGTGCTCCCAGAGGCCACTGGGAAAAATCTCAGAGAGGACATTGTATCTCGAAGTGCTCCTTCTGTCTCCATCTATCCCCCTTCCTTGATTTCTTGCACACATGCTAGAAATTTTTCCTGGATGCAAGTATTCCACCAGGACCCCTTGAAGGCTGGGGATGGTTCCATAAGGTTCTCCCAGGCTTCTTGGCTCCCTTGGATCTAGACAGCCACCAGGATAGGATAAGGCTTCCCCTCAGTCCTCCAGCACACAAAAGGGAAGGTGCAGGAGGCGGTGCTTTCCAGGGTATATTCCCAAATATTTGGAACTTGGTGTGTAGCAAACAAAATTATGCGAAAATACAAAACAGGTAACTTGGGTGTGCTCTGCCCTCCTGAGTAGGTTGGCTCCCAGATACTTAATTCAAGGCTTAAGAAACAAAACAATGCCAAAATGCAAATTAGACAACGTAATACCCCAAATGAGCCCCACTTGACAGGCCGAACTGAGATTTTAATGGAAAGCTTACTCATACCCCCACACCGAATTCATTCTCTTTTAAGTACTTAAAAATGTGTAGTTTAAAATTCCATCACTGTTACAATGAACATTCCATAATAACAAGCGGTGGAACAATGGACACCCCCATATCACACTGTGTCAGGTAATGAGAAGGTGTCGCGGCGCGGGAAAGCTGAGCTAGGAACGTCAATGTGTCCTTTTGGAGTGTGTAGGAGCTTTTCAGGGCCGCGTCTGCCTCCCAGATCTCATCAAGCGGTTCATGCCCTCAACTCAAACGAGTGGGACGGACGTAGCCAGACCTTGGCCAGGGGCTTGGACCGAGGGGCCCAAAGAAGGGACACGTGAGAGCGTAGACCATGAGCTCGACTCTGGAGCGGGCGGACCCTGGTCTCACCGGAAAGAGTGGAACCGGGTGGGAAGAGAGGGTCCATCTGGGCGTGGCGAGGGAGCCGGGCTCCTGAAGAGAGGGACCCTGCGCGGGACCCTGCGCGCACAGAGGTGCCCACCAAGGCCAACCTTTGCGGTTAAACTCGAGACATCCTGATACCCGCGCGCGCTGGGTCACCGGTAAAGATGCTACTTTATAACAGGGCATAACTGTGTTCTCGTGCGGGAGGAGAGGGACAGAGGGAGAAAAAGAAGGGAGGGGAGAGGGGAGGAGAGGAGAGGAGGGGACAGGGGAGGGAAAGAGAGATAGAGAGAGAGAGAAAGAGGGGGGGAGAAGAGATTGTGGGGCTGAAGGCTGAGCTGTCCTACTTTAAGTCCCTCTCTGACTGGCAAAAGCTTCCTGGCTATCAGTCGGAGGGCGCGCCGCGTGGGGACCTCTCCAGGGGGCCTCGGGCCTCCACGCGGTCTGCGGTGGCTCGGGAGCAGGACACCCGATCCTGACATCCGAGGGGTGGGCCTGGGCTGCGGTTTCCCCGCTTTCCCCGCGCCGCCACCCGGGGTTGAGGGCTCCGTCAGCTTCCCGGGGCGGAGGGTGGGAAGCAGGCCTCTGGCGCGCCGGTCCTCCTGCGCTCAGCCCCTCGCCTGACCCCCGGTCCTCTCTCCTCCGCAGCCCCTAGGACCCGCACCCGGGCAGCCCCTGGCCCGCCCGAGCCGGTCCCGGAGTCGCGGGGAAGCGCGGGCGCGCGGTGCGCGTCGCGGAGAGGTGGCGGCCGCGAGGGGCGCCGCTCGGCCGGGCCGGCGAGGATGAGCCGGCGGCCGCAAGCAGCCCCCGGAGCCGCGCGGCGGCGGCGGCGTCTACAGTGACGGGTAAGCCACGCCCGCTCGGGAGCAGGGGGCCGGCCCAGCCCCCTCCACCTCCGCCTCGCGCGGCTCCTCCGCGCCAGCCCCTCCCTCCGCCCCCTCCCCGCGCCGGCCCCGGCCCGCCCCCGGCTCGGCTCTCTGAGGCGCTTGGCGCCGCGGCTGGCGCGCTCTCCCGGGCGCACACACACATCCACGCACGCACGCCCAGAGCCGCTGTGCGCGCGGCCTCGCTCCGCTCGCCCATGCAGACCGCCCGAGCGCCGGAAGATGGCTGACGACTCCGCGGGGCCCCGAGGATGCAGCCCGGCGGCGGTGGCGGCGGGAGCGGCAGCGGCAGCAGCGGCGGCGGCGGTCCGGGCAGCGGCGTTGGCGGCGCTGGCGTTGGCGTTGGCGGCGGCGGCGGCAGAGGCTGGAGCGGCGGCGGCGGCTTCCCGAGACTCGGCGAGCCGGCTTTCCCGTGACAGCCACTGACGGGCTGCGCGCTCGGCGAGACCCCGCTTCTCCCGCGCCCGCCTCTCCCCTCCCCGCCCGCCCGGCCGCCCGGCCGCCCGCCCGGCCCGCTACCTCCGCCAGCTTTGCCACCATCAGCACCACCTCCACCTCCGCCGCCGCCACCACCACCATCACCGTCGGCGGCGGCAGCAGCAGCCATTTCATCTCCACAGAAACCAGACACAAAAACATGGCAGAAATGGAGAAAGAAGGGAGACCTCCGGAAAATAAAAGGAGCAGGAAGCCGGCTCACCCGGTGAAAAGGGAGATCAACGAGGAAATGAAGGTATTTGGGGACCTGGGAGCCGGGGTGGCCGAGCCCTTTCTTCCGTCCGCTCCCTTTGGGCTGTTGTGTGAATTGGGGGCTCGAGGGGCGCTTGTCAGTTTCTTCCGGACGCCCAGGACGCCTCAGCTCCCCCTCCAGGTGCAGAGCCGAGGCCAACTTGCAGGCTGCATCCCGAGGTTTGCCAGCCTCAGTTCGGCGGGGGGTGGGGACAACATACTATTTAACCTCACAACCCCCAGATTGGCACTGAGGTTTCAGGGCGAGGGCATCGGACCCAAGTGGCGAGTGGGCATGGCGCGGAGGCTCTCCTAGTGGGCGGTGTAGGTTTTCCCCCTTCTTCGGGGAGTCAGCCTTCCGGACCCCTCCAAAGTTAAGAGCCGCCCGGGATGCCCGGATTCCACCCGTCTCCCCAGTTCACCCCCTGCTTCGCTCCATGTGGCCAGCTGCTCCAGTGCAGAGGCTGTCAGTGCCCGCCGCTCGCGGAGGGTGGGTAGCCGGTCCTGCAGCGGGCTCGCCTCGCCCGCCCCCGGCCACGGCTCTCCCCCGCTGCCCCGGTGCGGTGCGCAGCTCGCCTCGGCACGCCTCACTTCCCAGTTAAGCGGACCCCGCAAGCCCGGCTGAAGCTGTCTGTCTGAGCAGCGGCCTTCGCAGCTGCCTGGCCATTGTTCGCAGAGGCCAGCCCGAGTCCTCCCGGCGAGGCCGGGCTCCCTGCCAGGCCAGCGGTGCTCCAGAGGTGGCGAGCGCAGCCTCCTGGCGCTCCAGCTGTGAGCAACGAAGCTCTTGTCCTAGGAACATGGCTCAGCCCGGGACCCTTCTCGTTGTCCCACTCCCTTATTTTCCTCAAAGTTTCGGGTTTTGCTAGAGCAAGGATTTCAGGAGTCTCTGGATTTAAAAAAAAAACAATAATTTTATGTATCCAGCTTTGTTTCATGAGTTACAAAAAAGTAGCAGGTTTGCGTTTTGCGCGTCTTGGTGTCCCCCATCTTCTGCATAGAATCACCAATACTGTCAGGTGACTTGGTCAGCTTTGTTTAAATTTGTATTTGGATGGTATGTGACCAAGTCATTTTTACCGAATTTTGGTATCTTCTTGATTATAACAAGAATATTTTATGAGCCTTGTATGCAGTCCATGTCTAGAAGGGGGACAGACAGATACACATCTTAAGCGTTTGCATAACTAGGTGTACACGTATAGGTTTCCTCTCTCCATGAAGTATCCGTTGTACTTCAGGTTTTGGAACTAGGGCTTTTATTTCGGGTGAAGAACTTAGTGTCTGGAAACATGAGGTATATCAACCTGAAGGAGAAGTAAGGCCGATTTGCCTTGGAAATCAATGCCAGTCCTTGTAATAAAAATCACCATCAATTCCAATGATAGTTTAAAAGAAGAAAGGACCAATGAAAGTTGTTTTCTTTCCATGAGGTGGAATTTGCTCACCATCCTTCCTCACTTGCCCTTCTCCCTCTTGTCCTGTGTTTGCAGATTACTTTTCCATGCGTTTTAAATTGAGAGCGGGGCAAGAGAAGGAAAGGCCATTAGGAAATCACAGCATACTCTGGCCCTTTAAAACGCTGCCTAATATGATCTATACGGATGGCAGCTTTTAAGTTTCATAGGTTCTAGAATTACAAATTAGCTAATTTTAATCAAAACATGTGAAATGTTATCCTGGCTGGATATAAAGGCTGACTGTGCTCGATGCTTGGGGCTGGTGTTGTTGACTTTGGCTGCAGGCTCACTCCGTGGTTTGGGAGATAGTTGTCCTTCTACAGTATAACAGATGTTTGTCTGAACTGGTGAGGAAGAAACAAAAACAACATTGTGTGAAGGGGAAAAATTACACAATTTTCAGCCAATGCCGCAGGACTGAGTATGGAATTAACCTGGATGCTCAGAATTTCCTCTTTTTAAAATGTTATTTTTTTTCTTCCAAATCACTTTTTACTGTTTGAAGTCTTAATTCTCACTTCAATCACAGTAGCATTAAACAAGAAGTTTTAAAGCTGCAAATAATTTAGTCACCTTTAGGATCGGCATTTTCTCTCTGGTTTGGAACAATGTGAGTGTCCCTGGCCAGAATTCTCAGTACTGTCCGTGTGCACCATTCCAGTATGTCTAGTGGATTTGTAGACATTCCTCTAATATAACAGCACCCCCCCCAAAAAATCCTTATTTAAAAAAATAGTTTCTCAGAATCTAAGGGTTATTTCAAACTTTTTAGTATTTTTCTGCTTTAATATTAATAATCACAACAATACAAACCCTCCCTGCCCCTCATGGTATTATTATCCCCAGGCTTCCTGAGCTGAAATATAGGGTAGCATAACAAGTTGGTTGCCCTGTATAAAAATGTGTGCAACAGAATGTCACTGAGAACACAATGTAGCCTTGTACAGCCTCATATCAGTGCCTTTGGAGCTGCCCGGCTGTGTTTGCCTTCATCAGTCGGCTTTCATCTGGACCAGTGTAAACTAAGCCCTGGTAAGTAATCACTGCCCTGCAGAAAGAAAGGAATGTATACAGCTAGTGCGGCCTAAGCTGTAAAAACGGAAACCTGAGCCCCCACCTCGGATCACATATCAAGGCTTGGAGGTAGGGGAAATGAAGGGGGAAAGAGGAGAGAGCAATGGAAAAGTCAGCCTGGGAAGTGGAGGATCAGGAGGAGGCCCCCCTTAGGGAGATTTGGCCCAGGGATTTGGGAATTTCAACGTGGTGTACAGTGACCTACTCAGGTTTCAACACTGGTTGGATCGAGTTGCCTCCCTATGAGCTGAAAGAAAAGGGACTGGTGTGTATGTGATTTTTTTTTTTCTCCTTTGGGTAATAGAAAGGACATTGGTACCAGTGTCTATTTTAAGTTCAGCAAATGCAGAGTACTGAGAATGAGCAACGAAACTGCCTCAGCCAGAGACTTCCTTCAAGATTTCCTAATCCTGATAGCCACATATTTACTTAAAAATGGCTGGAGAAGACAAACTGGCTGAGGGTTAGCTGATACCAGTAATGGCTGGAGATTGTCTTCATGTGGCTTCCAGCTAATGTTGGTTGCTGTTTCACTAGATCAGATATTGAGTTACATATTTGTTATCACTGGTTTGATGTACATGGCAGTTGTAACAAATTTAAATTTGATACAATGTAATTTTGTGTGTGAAAAGTGCTTGACTTGGCATCGCCTGCTCATGGTGTACTCCAGTGGAGATATCTTCCTAGTAGAAATGTTAGCCCCCTTTGTGAGCTCTCTGACACATCTTTATCGTTTCTTTTTGTTCTGATTTTTCCTGGCTAAAAAAGAGATTATTTTACTGTACTTACAATTATCGTGCCTTATTTAATAGTGACTAGTAAAGAGAATTAAAAAAAATGGCATGGCAATATAATTTATTTAATTTCATCTACTCTGAGTTTCTAAAGTAAATATGGGGATTTTATCTAATAATTTAATATGTCTCTGATACATTGTTAGCTCACATGTGCTATAATAAATGAATGTCAGAAGGGAATTCCAACATATGGAAGGCCTAATTAATTTCATGAGTTCTTCTGGAACATGGTAGATATAAAAACTAGTTTGTACTAGTGAATGTGCAGATATAAATATATGTAAGTTTAAATATTGCTGTAATAAGGATATGTATTTTTGCACACAGATATTAGTGACCTGTGATCAGTAGGTACCAAACAATAGTATAACTAAAAAAAAAAACCAAACAAACCAAACACAAAACACTCTAAACAATACATAGAGATAAGGAGTCAAATTTTTATCTTTTAAAACTCTTTGGCCAGGCATGGTGCTGCTCACCTTTAATCCCAGCACTCAGGAGGCAGAGGCAGGGATCTGTGAGTTCAAGGCCAGCCTGGTTTACAAAGTGAGTTCCAGGACATCTGGGGCTGCAGGGAGTCCTGCCTCAAAAAGACCACCCCCGTAAAAAAAACCACCACCAACAACAACAAAAACTCTTTGATGAAACCAGTGTGACCAGATCAAGTACTCTGATTTGGTAAATTTCTTAAACAACCCGTTATTGGTGTGCTTACAATGTTTGGTTTCTTTATGAATTGCTCAGCTACAAGATGATCTATATTAAATGTCATAAGGTCTCACCTTTGCTGAAGGCTTCTGTCTATAAATAATCTCAATAAGTAATTTGTACTGAAAATTATACTTTGGTCCTGATGCCCAGAGTTTAAGGCATGCACATCTGTTAGAGTTTAGTAGGAAATTTACCACAAGATTTTCTAGTTTGGTCTCTGTTTGGCGTTAGAAATGACCTGTGTCAATTGTACAGACAGTAAAGCAAGTTGCAGAGCTGAGCTGGTGAGTTGAAATGTTTGATGTTAAAAAAAAATTTAAAGAAATCAGAGTAGGGATTGGAAAAGTCCATGTGAAATGAGCTCCTTCCTAAAACACACACACACACACACACACACACACACACACACACACATATATATAGTGTTTTTGACACAAGGTCTCCCTGTAGGCCTGGAACTTGTTCTGTAGACCAGACTGGCCTTGAACTCACAGAGATCCGCTTGTCTCTGCCTCCTGAGTACTGGGATTAAAGGTGTTCAACACCACACCCGGCAAACAGATATATTTTAAGTCTTGCTTCTGTAATACCATCCTGGTATCAGATGTAGTATGTCTCAGGAACTTAGAAAGTGGGCTTGTGACAAGATCCCACCTGAGGCAGTCATACATTATGTCAGACTGTCTTCTCTGAGCTGAAGTCTCTTGTGTGCCATATTGGCAGGGCTAGGGACCCAGATGAGCCAGGTCATAAGGTCATAGCCTTTGCCCCTTGGGCACAGGGATGGGATGTTTCTGAGTCTTTAGCAAGCAGTGCTCTCAGTTGCCTCTCTCAGGGTTCCAGGGTAAAGCCATACAACACTGAACTATGAGGACTTGGAGAGCTAAGCATTCTGCTCTGCTCAAATGGGGGTTTCTGTGAAGAGTCTCCATCTGTGAGCTGCTGAGCATAATGTGCAGTAGATGCAGTTCCCTAAATCTACATCTCACAGGTTCCAAAGACTAGGAAATGGAAAGGAACCACTCCACTTCCTCCTGAATCTGAAATAAACATTTGAACTAGAAGAAAATGAGTCTGACAGACCCAATTCCCTTCTTCGTTTCCTCCCTCTGTGCTTGCCAAGCACTGCTCCAAGGAGCCAAGCCCTGCTCTCCTGTGTGAAAGACAGAGTGATAGAAAACAAGAGGTAGCAGAGTTTTAAATAAAGAATAAACAACAAAAAAACCAGGGCCTCAAAGAAGAGCAAATATTAGTGAGCACAAGTAGCTCTCTAAAAAGCAGAGTTCTAGAGAAAGACTGTCTCATTAAGATGACCAGACTCTCTTAATCTTCATGTCTGAGGGAATGTTCTTTTTATTTATTGTGTCTTTATACCTCATTTTAAAAAATGTAAGAAAAATAAGAAGTAGATCATAAAAAGTATTCTTGAGGTCTAAAACTTCCTCTTTGGAAATGAAAGGTTGTACTCTCTAATGAAATAATTGAATATTTTTCTGAAAGAGCAGGGATATTAGAAAGTAGAAGGAAGAAAAAAGTATTTTGTTTTGATTTGATAGTTTCAATCAAAACATGAAAGCAGACAGGAAAGCTCCTGGTGAGTAAGGTTTGCTGAATGTATATTTTTTGGATCTGTAGACTGATGGATGGGTGTTAGTATCTCTCATATAACCAAAAGCCTGGGAAACTCTGACTTGTGTTAAGGCCAGTGGCTCTGACACAGACAAGAAAAAGATGCAACAAATTTTTGTGATTTTTTTTTTATCATGGTATCTCCCCTGCCAGGTAAGTATTGATTTTTTTTTAGGGCAGTTTTACAGCTGTGTTGAGACCCAGCTGTATGCAGCTGTACACCTGCCATGACTGCCAGAGTGTCAGCTGAAGGCCAATATCTGCAGTTAATGATGTCTTGGCAGCAAAGCAAAATATGATTGCTTGCTCTACGTCATACTTCAACAACATAGATTTTAATTGTGGCAGGACATATTTCTGGTTTTATATGCTGATTACATAGCCTTTAAGAGTTTGAAATGTATCATTAGGAGAGTAAGACTCTCAGACTGTTGTAGTTGGGTATTAGTGTTATAATGCATTCTCTGAACATAGTACTGCATTAAAATCAGTGTCTTTATAGCTGATGACAATATTGTAAAGTGACCTTATATGGAGCATAATGGTCATCTTCAAAGGACCTGAAGCTAGGACACTGGAGTCAGATAGAAATAGCTGAGCTAGATGTATAAAGTCTATACACTAGTGCCAGTTGGGCCACTTTAATTATTTTGTACATGGCAATGACTACCTAATCATCTGTGGGAGTGGCTCATCTTTACTATGCCATATGATCCAATGGGACCCTGGATATGGAGGTACTTTGTAATCTATGAAAATCTCTTTACATATTTCTTTTGTACTATCTAAATTTTATTTCCTGACCTTTTATTGTAATAACTATAAAATGAAACTGGCCCACTGGGTCTGTGTTAAGAGAGACATCTTTGACTCAGCCCTGGGCCAATCCCGGGAACAGAGCTGATGCTGACTTCTAACTAAATTTAGTTCTTCACTCTGGAACTGGAATAAGGCTTTCCCCTTTCCTTATCTCTCTTAGCAAGTCCAGAGATGCTTTAAGAGTTTACCCAGGAGTCAGGCATAACACATGGCATGGCAAAGGAGAGAAAATAATTAAAGTTCTATTATCTATAACCTTACTAGGGGTATCAAAACACCCCTTGCCCGTCCCTGGTCCTCAGCTTGTGAATTGTTCAGGTTGGGAGTTTCCTTTTCCTTTGAAAATATTTCTCATGTGCTCTACTTTTTGGATAATACATGTCAGAATGTTTTGAAGTTAAGTAATGTAACTGACAGATTCTATTATCATTTGATTGATATAGTTGCCTATGAGTGAGACTGTATGTTAATTAATTCTTAATTAAAATTAGTTTTTTATTTTTATAAAACTTCACATAGACATGACAGAAATAGTAAAATAGGCAATAGAAATGGGCAAAAAGTCAGGCTGGAGAGATGGTTCAGTGGTTAGAAGCATATACAGTTCATTCAAAGGACTTGAATTTGGTTTCTAGCATGCATGTTGGGTACCTCACATGTAACTCGTTTGTAACTCCCTCTTTGTGGTCTCTGTGGGTACCTACATACACTCACAGAGACACACATAAATAAAAAGAAATTGGCAGATATGGTGGGACATGTCTTTAATTTCAGTATTTGGGAGGCAGAGCCAGGTCAATCTCTGTGAATTCAAAACCAGCCTGATCTACATAGTGAGTTCAGGCTAGTCAGGCTACATAGTGAGATCTTCTCTCCAAAAATAAAACAAAGTAAATAGATAGGCAAAATGGAAAACATAATTTCCCCACCCAGACATAATTACTGTCATCATCTTGATGTATATCTTTTCATACCCTTTTCTTTGTATTTTAATTTTTGATTTATTTTAAATTTGTTTTTTTATTTTATGAGTATGAGTGTTTTGCCTGAATGTATATAAGGGCACTTGTGTTATACAATGCCCATGGAGGCCAGAAGAGGGCATTGGATCCTCTGGAAGTATTAAGATGGTTGTTAGATGCTATGTGGGTGCTGGGAACTAAACCCAGTCCTCTGTAAGAACAGCCAGTGCTCTTAACCACTGACCCATCTCTTCATCCCTGATATGCAGAAAAATGACGTCATAATGTGCTAACTTTTCCTTTAAAACTTAATACATTGTTTTTTTTGTTTGTTTGTTTTTGTTTTTGTCTTTTCAAGACAGGGTCTCCCTGTAGCCCCAGCTATCCTGGAACTCACTCTGTAGAGCAGGCTGGCCTTGAACTCACAAAGATCCGCCTGTCTCTGCCTCCCAAGTGCTAGGATTAAAGGCGTGCGCCACCACGCCTGGCTAAAACTTAATATATTGTTAATAGCTTTCTGTGGCACTAAAATTTATCTATAGCATATATTTTAGTGGCAAAATAGAAACCAAATTCCCTTGTCTGGCATGTAGTTTATTTGTAAGAAAAGAACATTAAGATAAATATTTCTGAACATACATATTTCTGTACCTATTTCCTTAGGATAGTTCCCAAAATGCCTAGAAATACAGTTACTAAATCAAATGCTTAGCTACAGGTTTAAGACTTTTAATGCCTTGAGTCAGATTGTATTTTCTCTAAGTTGTATCAATTAAAGTCAATTAAAGTTCTCAGAAATATGAGAATACTCAGTAGTATTATCTTTTTTTTCCTTTTTGGACAAATCTCACTGTTTGGCCCTGGCTGGCCTGGAACTTGCTACATAGACCAGGCTGGCCTGGAACTCATAGAGATCCACCTGCCTCTGAGTTCTGGGATTAAAAATGTTTATAATCATGTCTGGTCTTCTCATTTTTTTTTTTTTTTTTTTTTTTTTTTTTNTCCCTGTAGCCCCAGCTGTCCTGGAACTCACTCTGTAGACCAGGCTGGCCTTGAACTCACAAAGATCCGCCTGCCTCTGCCTCCCAAGTGCTAGGATTAAAGGCGTGCGCCACCACGCCCAGCTGGTCTTCTCATTTTTAAATAAAGACAGCATTTCACATTGCTTAGGGTGGCTTCAAACTCTATATAGGATGACTTTGAACTTGTGATCCTCCTGCCTCTGAGTGCTGGGATTACAGGCATTTACCCAAAACAAAAGAAAACAACCAGGTAAGCACTATGCCAACTAAGCTACATTCTAGCCCATATTATAATTTTAAAAAGTTTCACATACTGTCGAAATCAACTTTTTCCTGAATTTCATTTGGTAATTTCTCAGCATTTATAAATTTTAAAAATGTCTGTGAGTGTCTCCAAATGAATCAGCACATTTATTGAGTATAGTCTAAGTGTCAGACATTGTGCTAGGTGAGGCATAAAATGAAAGAAAAGGTTTCTTCCATCAAGTGACTTACATTGGGTTAGATGACATATTTTACAATAATTGCAACTTGGAGTAAAAATAGGAGTTCTGTTTACAGGGTGAGGGGAGGCAGAGTAAATTATTAGGTAAAGGGGATGGTGATGGTGGTACACGCCTTTAATCCTAGCACTTGGGAGGCAGAGCTGAGTGGACCTCTATGACATCAAGGCCAGCATGGTCTACATAGTGAGTTCCAGGCCAGTTGTAGCTACAGAGAGACCCTGTCTCTAAAAAAAAAAAAAAAACAAAAAGATTAGGATAAATGACTAGGACTCCCCAAATCCTTCTAGTTCTGTTGAGTAGAATTAAAATGTGAAAATACAGTGACATTCAATTATGTGAAATCTGGTAGGAAAAATTAGTGGCACCTACCTGTGTTTTAAAATGCTTGGTTTCAAGTGTTTGGTATGCCAGGTGTGGTATGCATGCCTTTAATCCCAGCATTCAGGAGGCAAATGCTACCTTGGTCTTCATAGTGAGTTCCAGGCTAGATGGGGCTCCCTGTCGCAAAAAAACAAAACAAAACAAAACAGTTGGGTGTTTTCTTTTTTAAAATTTTATTATTTTTATTTTATGTGTACGAGTGTATTGTTTGCATATATGTAAGTGCACTTGTCTGGTGAAATGCCTGTGGAGGTCAGAAGAGGGTGTCGGATCCCCTGGAACTGGAGTTATAGATGGCTGTTAGCAATCATGTGGCCTCCTAGAACTGGATTTACAGATGGTTGTTAGTCACCATGTGGGTGCTGGGAATCGAACCCAGGTCCTCTGCAAGAGCAGCCGGTATTCTTAACCACTGAGCCATCTCTCCAGCCCCTAGTTTGGTGTTTTCAAAAATCACTAGTTCTTTTTAAAGGGCTTCAAGTACTTATGTTTCAGAGCTGTTTCAGAGTTACTGTTATTTTCAGAATACCTTAACATAAACTATCAATGGTAAAATGTTCAGTTAAAGATCACCGAGATTGAATTTTGACATTTGTTTGTTGTTTTATTATTTTTATTTTATGTATATGAGCGTATTGGCTGCATGTCTATAAGTACATCTGTGTCATGCAATACCCACAGAAGTCAGAAGAGGGTGTCAGATTCCCCTGGTACTGGAGTTACAGATGTTTGTTCCCTGCCATGTCTTCCATATTAGGAATCAAACCTAAGTCTTTTGCCAGTGCTGTTAGCCTCCGAGTCATCTCTTCAGCCTCACTTGTTTGTTTTTTAACCATGTGTGGTTTGTGCATTGCTGGAGCTCAAACCCAGGACACAATAGGGAAGCACTCTTATCAACTGAGCTACAACCCTGTCCCTAACCTTTGACATTTATATACTTCTATTTGAATGAGGAGGATATCAAAGGAATTTCCTGGGAATTAGGATCCAACAACAAAAAATATGTTTTTTTTCAATGATGTCAAAAGAGCTCAGGAGATATAAATTGGGAATGGAGAAATGGCTTAGTGGTAAAATGCTTGCTGTGCAGCAATGAGGACCTGAGTTCCGATCCCCAGATCTCATGTAAAGAGCCAGGTGCAGCTGTGCATGCTTATAACTCCAGTATTGCGGAGCCTGGGAGACAGAGATAGAAGGATCCTGGGGGCTTGATGGCTAGCTAATCTAGTGGAGTGAGCGAGCTCTGGCTTCAGTGAGAGACCCTGTCTCAAAAAAAAAGGTGAAGAAGCCATTGAGGACACCTACCTTCATCTGTCCTTCATGCACATGTGCACACATACCTGCATACACATGTGCATATACACCTGCATACACATGTGCACACACACCGGCATACACATGTGCACACACACACTGGCATACACATGTGCACACACACCTGCATACACATGTGCACACACACCAGCATACACATGTGCACACACACTGGCAAACACATGTGCACACACACCTACATACACATGTGCACACACCTGCATACACATTTGCACACACACCTACATACACATGTGCACACACCTGCATACACATGTGCACACACACCTGCATACACGTGTGTATACACACCTGCATACATATGTGCACACACCGGCATACATGTGTGTATACACACCTGCATACACGTGTGCACATACCTGCATATACATGTGCACCTACCAGCATACACGTGTGCACACACATGCAAATAAAAGGAAAAAAAAGGATGAAGCAATAGATTTTTCTTTCAACATATGTGCCTATGACCCACCTATTCAATTCTAGGTGCAGAGCGTGCCTTCAGACTAAATGACAGGATTGTCTTTCCTTAGGAGCCCTAGGGATGAGAAAGGAAACAAGAATGAATGGGGAAGAGTGAGGATGAGGTGCTAGAAGCACACAGCAACCAGAGGCATATGTTGTATCAGAAAGTTATAAAACAAGAAGATTCAGTTTTACCTGTACATTTTGAAAACCCCATCTCCAACAGTACAACTAAAGAGAGCACAAGCCAAAGATCAAATCTAAATGTGAGCCAGATTTCAAAAGAGGTAGATGTGTTTTGGTTGGAAACTTCTTGATGAATGGCATTGCTTGTTGGTATGATTTCTTTGGAAGTCCTTGGATTGGTCTAGGAGGTAAATTATTTGGAATTGCTGACCTCTTGACACAGAATTTATAATAGAATGAAGCCCAATATAAGAACCAGAAGGTCTGTGCTTTAGATTTGACTTTCCTGGATATCTGCTATGCCCGCCTTTTGCCTTTTCGATGCTGTGACTTTCTGTTGTCAAATGAGGATTTCATTTCAGTTCACCAAAAGTTTATTGTGGAAACTAAACACCTAACACATAGGGATATTGAAAGAAATAAGGGAATTAAAAGATATGGAAACATTGCAAAGTGCTATAAGAGTGTTAGACATTAACATTATAAGTTTAGTGACCTATTTTCCAAACCCAAATTGGACCACATGGTATGAAAGAAGATTTTTGTGTTACTTCCAAAGGCAAAGCAGTCTGCAAAATAGAATTCAGATGCCAGAATATTGCAATTTCTGGCACACTTTAATGGTTCGTGGGAGCAATGATAAAGTATTTGAAATAATGACTTCTCAGTAAAATTGATGATGTGTGATCACTATCATTTTCAGATTTCTTTGCAAAGGGTACTTTATTTTTTTCACATAAGTAGATGTTCTTTGATTTCATGTAATTGTAAATCTGGGGGGAACTTTTAAGAGATTTTGCTCTGGTTTCCTGTGTTAGATCTTCAGGAGAAATGCTGCTTGAAGATTGGGGAGAAAGCAAATTTTACAGTCCCCCTTAGTAATCTCTTATTACTGAGCATCACTACTTTTAAGTCATTCTGAATTTTAACTCATCATCTTTGCCCATCTTTTTAAAAACAAACAAGAAACTTAAGAAAGGAGTAAGTTAAATTGAAAATTATTCATAAAGGACATTAATACAAAGTGCTGACACAATAATAATTGAAATTCTCTACCAGAAAAACTTGAAAACATTTCTAGGCCATAAACATTAAATTCACCTCACTTGGAATGTTCTGTGTCTTAGATGATAATGGAAAAAAATCTATTTCATTTATTTTGGTTTAGCAACATAATGAGTCCATGTGCTATCTAGCATATTAAACTCTATCTAGGAACTTAAGCTATTAAATGATCTATTCCTTGGGAATCTTTGGTTTAATATAATGGCAATGGTTATAGTCCATTTCTTTATATGTTTGTTTTCTTTTTTCATCTTAGTCTTCCTTCCTGAAAGGCTTAAGACATGACTTGAGCCTTTATAAGCCTTTGCTTTCTGCTTTTGCATCCACAATATTAAAACATTAAAGTATTTATTTTTATTTTGTGACAAGAAAGGGAACGTTTTCCAGTCTAGTTTCCCTGACATTTATAGTAAGTAACTAAAAAAATCATGGATTAGATCAAATTCATATTGATTGTTCCACGAAGCCTCTGGGTTTTCAGCAGAAACCATAAACAAAACTGGTGCAGTTAAAATGCCCAAATAATATGACTTTGGTTTTAATAATCCAGTTGAGGTTTCAGTTTTTGTCCCAAATGTCTGAAAATCCTGGATCCATCCCTCCAGTTGGTTCTGAAAGGATGAATGGATTTGCAGCTGAACTAAAACAAACAAATCTATATCTTCAGCTTGAAGGGTAATGCATGAATTATGCATCTGTAGCCTTTGTCTGACTTCAGAGGGTAGACAGACGGGCGAAAGTGGCCTGGATAGGGTTGGTGCACAAACCTGGATGTTGCAGCTAGGGAGTTGCTGTGCAAAAGCTTATCTGTCTCATTGGCACAGTTCTTTTGGAAACTGGGCAAGCAGAATATAGTCCAATAAAATGGCTTGAACTTGGCTATTAATACTGTTAGGAATTGGTTTTTAGAAAAGCAAGATTCATCCTTGGAGATTTCTGCTGATAGACCATTGATGGAGGGCCTCAGTTTGTGTGCTTAGGGACTGTCATTCATGACTCGAGACATAGGTCAGTGAAAGAATTAGGTGTTAGGGGAGAGTGGCATCTCATTAAAGGGGTCTCTTTTGATTGAATTGAGCAGCATTTAGCCCAGTCCTCCTGAGTGGTATTCCTGAGGATGCCGAGCTCATTATTCACATTGAGCATATCATCTTTGCACATTCATAAAAAGAATGTCTATTTAATGTGGACATGACCGACCATTGGAGAGAATAAATGCCTCACTAATGGTTGATATGGCTGGTAACACTCAATCTGGCTAGTTTTTTGTTGCTTTGTTTTTTTTTTTTTTTTCTTAATTGTCAGTGCACTAAACCATCACAGATTGACCCAGTTGGAGCTCCGAACTTAAGTGGGTACTAAAGCAAAAAATGTAGCATTCTGTGGGTGGTTTAAAATGCCAGGTTTATTTCTGTGGAATCAGTAGTGTAATATCTTTTATGGAACCCTGCTGAGATATAAAGTCATAGATTCAAGAAAACATAGAACTCACGTGTTTGTTGAGGCTCAGCCTTGGTGCTTTATTTCAGGTATATAAATTGTAAATCCCAATGTAATTCAGAAATGACAGCGTCTAGAGTAAAAGATTCTCTGAGCTATAGAGAAGTTTTCCCAGTTCAGTCTAGAAAGCTCATGTACTCTGCTGATAGGTGTTTAAGCACACAGAGGTTCATATCTTGTTTCAGGATCTAGAAATTGATAAATTGATAGACATTATCACTTTGACATAAAGTTTTAAATCTGTCTAGCCATACTTATTATTTTCAAACTTTGATATCTGTAATAATAGTAATAACATCTTATATTTATACATTAACTTGTAGTTCATAAAGTAATTTTATCCAAAGTCTTGCTGACTTCAAGAGTTTTGGTCCTTTTTTTTTTTTGTCGTTTTGAGACAGGATTTCCCTGTAGCTCTGGCTATCCTGGAACTCACTCTAGAACTGGCTGTCCTTGAACTCATAGAGATCCACCCACCTCTGCCTCCCAAGTGCTAGGATTAAAGGCATGCACCACCACACCTGGTGAATTTTGGTACTTTTACATTACATATCTATCAGAAGATAACAGTGACCTTTGATTTCATGGAGAATGAATCTGTCACTAATAAAATTTGTAAGACAAATTATGCATTGATTTAACAAATTCTTTTGCACAGGGGAAAGTTGTAAAGAGAGACCCTTGAAATCTATTCCGGTTCTTATATCATAGTAGTTGACAATTGAGAAATGATTACTTTGTTCAGATTTTGTTTTATTTGAAATAAGAGGCATGTTAAGTAGCAACACCTGAACCAGGAAGTAATTCTAATTTAAATTAAGTTGGAACTACAAAAAAAACTTACTGTAATTTTCAAATTTTTTTCTTAGTTATTTTTGCATGCTTCCTTTCAATATCTTCATATTAGTGTGGGATATAGACTTGGCAGAAAAATATGCTAAAGTAAGACTTCCTACTCATAGGCAAAACTGACAAATACTTTTTTATTATCTTTAAATTACAAATGTCTGAGGGCCTGTCATAATTGGATGAATCATTCTATAATTTAAATGCATTACAATTCTTGAACATGACTGAAAAAATGAACATTGATCTAGGGGAAGTAGAGGCAGGGCAGGCATGAAACAGGATATGGCTAACAGAATTTAATTTGTACATTCTTTTCAAATAATTATTGATTACAGAAATAAGTAGTGGCTTATGCTTCTCTTTCAGAACTTTGCAGAAAACACCATGAATGAACTCCTTGGCTGGTATGGCTATGATAAAGTTGAATTAAAAGATGGTGAAGATATTGAATTCAGGAGCTACCCTACTGATGGGGAGAGCCGGCAGCACATTTCTGTTCTCAAAGGTAAAGATGTTTAATGTCCCTTTGTTCGTGCATAGAAACATTTCTACCTGCCAGAATTGAGACGCTGTGGGACTCAATTTTGTTGATTATGCTCATGATCAGTTTAAATCCTAGTTTCTTAAAATGCGGGTTGTGACCCCATGGGGTCAAGTTATTAAATGTGGGTGGGTGCAGAAAATTTGGCAAGAGTAAATTGTTTCTGAACATGGGTGACTGAAACTTACACACTTGCAAAGCAAGAATGTGTAAGGAATGGAGGTTGCTTCTGGTAGTATTTGCCCATGCCCCATCATGTGGTTTCGCTGTAGCCTTGCTTCTGAACCCACAACATGAGCACTTTGCACTACATACACTGCCACGCCACACAAGGCCACAAATACTGCCGAAATACCTTCTATGAAATGTGGTGTTTTACTGTGTATACAAAGTTTCTGCTCTTATGAAAAAATAATTAAGTATGGAAGGCATAGATTTAATATTTTTCTACTGTCATTTAAGTATCAAATTAGTGTATTTTTGGATTGTATTGTGTTAGGATGTTTGGTTTTTTAAAATTGCTGTTTGAGTTACTGACTTGAATGGCATTAGAAAAATCTCTAAATGAATTTTGGTTTGTGATTAGCACAACATTTACAATAATTGCTGAAATGGCCCTAAACATACTTCTGCAATTTTGTACTGCTATGCATTTATGCCAAGCAGCATTCTCAGCATTGATTATAAATCAAAATACTGATCGACACTGAAAAATGTTGAAGATCAACACTGAAAATGTTCTTTATCTTATTGTATCAGATATTTCAGCCAGGATTTAACTTTGTGAAATTACACAAGTACATCTGTTTCATTAGTGTATGAATTTGCTTTTGTTTTTAATGAATCAGAAATTATTTTTATACCAAACAACTATTTTTAAACAATTTCTCTATGATTTGTTATCAGTAAATGTTTGATTCGTATACATATTTTATATACCTAAACACCTACTGTTCTATAAAAGTTTCTTGGGTAAAGAGGAATTGCAAGTAGAAAAAATTCAAGAAGTTTTGAGTTAAATGTGTTCCCAGTTGTGCTTTCCCATAAGCAGAATTCCACAGAATATCAGAACTCAACACAAAACAAAAATAGACATGGCTTCATCTTCTTCCAGCAATGGAGAACCAGGCAGGGGCTTAGGACCTTCAGTGCTGTGGTCCTGTCCACAAGTTCATAGAAACAATGTTTGCTGACTTTAAGTTTCTTTATCCCTTTGATCCTATGTATTGGATCCTATTGAATACCTATGTATTGGGGACTGGGACTTTCTGTTAAGCACAGCATTAGGCTTACACATTCAGATGGCAAGAGAGACTCATTTTGGTAGTCTTCCTTTCTTATTTTTGAATGGGAATTTTAAAAGGGAACCTTATTTTCATTTTGTGTTTCACGTTTTCATTATTTCCTCACCTCCATACTCTTGAATAGAGTAAGAAGAGGAGGGCTGGAGAGATGGCCTAGCGGTTAAGAGCGCCGACTGCTCTTGCAGAGGACCCGGGTTCGATCCCCAGCACCCACATGGCGGCTGAGAACCGTCTGTAACTCCAGTTCCAGGGGAATCCGACACCCTCTTCTGACCTCCGCGGCACTGCACGACATGGGTGCACAACCTTGCATGCAGACAGTACATTCATACACATATGAAAATAAATTAAAAAATTAAAAAAAAAATTTTAAAAAAGAAGAGGAGAGCAAGTATAAGTCAAGTAGATCCTATATACTTTATAAGAATTCTTATTAAAAAAAAAAAAGGATTTTTGTGTGTGTGTGTGTGTGTGTTGTGTTTTACATAAAAAGGAATATGATAATTGCAGCAGAGTCGTAAGTTTTGTTGATTTTAACGTTATTTTGATTTTTATTTTAATATGAGTGTGTTGCCTGCAGTATGTCATTGTGACACCCAGTTGTGCAGCGTGCCATGGAGGTCAGAGAGTGCATCAGATCCCTGGAACTGGATGTTATGGATGGTTGTTAGCGTTTATCATGTGATGCGGGAATCAAAACCCAGGTCTTCTTCTAAGAGCAGCCAGTGCTCTTAACTGCTTGACTCCATCTCTCTAGCTTCAGTTTTCTTTATTTTCTGCATTTTGTCTGATTTAAAATTTTTTTGTTGAGAATTTTGATCCATGTGCATTATGAATACCCAGGAGCATAGCAGTTTTCTTCTAAATCATACATCTTCTTCTCATTGATTCAATTGATTTTATCATGGCTTAAACTATAAACACAGTGAGACATAGTTATCATGCTGGGGATGCATGTTTTAGGCTCTTCTTGCTGTACCAGAAGAGTAATGCATTATATGTGTGGTGGTATGTGTATGTGTTAATGTGTGTGTGTGTGTGTGTGTGTGTGTGTGATTATATTGATTATATAGTAGAGTATATATATAGTATGTTAGTCGTAGTGGGGATATATGGTATGGGCATGTAAGATGGGAAAGGTTATGGATGTTGGCCTGCGTTCGTCACAGGGGGCGGCGTGAGCTGATGTTGTGGCTTATCTGGGAGGGTTAGTGGGCTGGATCGGTGGGGTGGTGGGGGGGTTTGGGCTGTGTTGCGACTGGTGTGGCGAGAGGGTACGGTGGTGGGGGGGGGTGATGGGGTGGGGCGGGGGTAGGTGGTGAAGGGAGATCGGGGCGAGGCAGTCACCGGGAATGAGGAAGGATGAAAGTTTTTCTTTAGAGAGTGTGGGGTGTAGGTGGGAGATGGGTGGGTTGTGTTGTGGGTGTGAGTGTGTCTCGTGTTGTTTGTGGTTGGTGGTTTGTGGCATGAGTGCTGTTGTGCGGGGGGGAATGGGGCTGGGTGTTGGCGTGTAGTGTTCGCTTTTATTGGGTTGTGGTGGTGGGTTGGCTGGGGGGTGTTGTGTGGGGTTGTTGGGTGGTGGCGTGTGCTTGAGGGTTGTTTACGTGGTTAGTTTTGTTAGGGGTTTTGTGTGTGTTCGTTGTTTTCCGTGTTTTTGTTTTGTGTGGTTTGGTTGTGGCTAATGGTTGGGGTGTGTGGTGGTGGGTGTGTGGCAGTGGTGGGGGGGTTGTGGGTCGGTGGTGAGGTGGTGGATTGGGTGTGTTTTTGGGGTCCGGTTTTTGTTGTGGGTTCGTTTTTCTTTGTCGGTCCTTGTTCGAGGACAGTGCTCCCATGTAGGGTCCCCAGCTGTCCTGGAATTCGCTCTGTAGACCAGGCTGGCCTTGAACTTACAAAGATCCGCCTGCCTCTGCCTCCCAAGTGCTAGGATTAAAGGCGTGCGCCACCACGCCCGGCTTCTATGGGATTTTTACAGTGCTTAAACTCATCATCATGATTCAACTTGGATATTAGCTATCATAATGGAGAAAAATTAAAAAGGAGCTAATTGGAAATTGTTGGTAACAAGACTAAAAAGCTCCAGGATGGACTGTGGCATTCTAGTAAATTGCTTAAAGGTTTGAAAGGGAAAAAATTGTTGTGTTACATGACCATTGTACTTGAGGAAATATGGAAAGTCTTAAAGTCTACTGAATAAGTTCCTTTGTCATATTGAATATGATTTCTTTTCTCTTACAGAAAATTCTTTGCCAAAACCAAAATTACCTGAGGACAGTGTTATTTCACCATACAATATAAGCACAGGCTATTCAGGGCTTGCCACTGGAAATGGACTCAGTGACTCACCTGCAGGGTCAAAGGACCATGGCAATGTGCCCATTATTGTACCTTTAATCCCTCCACCTTTCATAAAGCCACCAGCAGGTAAGCACTACTGGGATTTCCAACCATAATGACTTATAGACAATTGTTTTCACTATCTTATGACTTACTGTTAAAAATGCAAAGATTGTTTGAGGAACATTAAAGATGAGAAATATCAGTACACAGATTATTTAAAGTATTATTGATATTATTAGGAAAACTTCCCTATCTATTTCTGCTTAGGTTGTAAATATTCAGCTGACTATTACATCTTTTCTACCAACAGTCCCAGGAAAAGTTATTTTCCTTCTCTGAAGTATCTGCTTTTTTTTTAAAGGATAAACTAGTTTTAAAAATATTTTTATTATTTTTATTTTATGTGTATAAGTGTATTGCCTGCATGTATATAAGTGCACCTGTGTTGTGCAATGCCTGTGGAGATCAGAAGAGGGCATTGGACTCCCCTGAAACTGGAGTTAGCTGCCATGTGGGTTCTGGGAATTGAACCTGGGTCCTCTGCAAGAGCATCTGAGCCATCTCTCCAGCCCCTATGAAGTAGTTTTTAAAAAGAAAATATGTATAATGATTGGTTAGCCAAAAAGAAAAAGTAACTATTTGAACTGGGTGGTGCATAAGGAGAACCAGGTCTACTGGTAATTTTGTAAAAAGACATATGGCAGGCATGTTCTTGAACATACCTTCCTCAAATCCATTCAAGAAACAAGTTATGTTATGTATTGTCTCCACAGAATTCTTTCTAATTCCTGGAAAGCTTTCTTTGAGCACTTAAAAAAGATGGAGATCTGAATTTTACTTGTATGAAAATATAATCAGTTCTTTTATATATTTCCAGAAAATTAGATTGCAGTGCATTGTCTCAATGGCAGTGAGCTGAGCATTTTGCTATTTCAAGCTAGGTTACAGATATGCTTCATATAAAGAAAGAAAATGCTATATCTAGCTTGATTAAAATGTTAGATTTATGCTAGAATGCTTAGTTTTTATTACTGGTTATTTTTGTGCATATTGAATTGAACAATGACAAATATTGAGGCATAATAGCAATATTTATTGAAATGTACTAACACTAATGCTTCTGTTTATATTTGAGAAGATAGATGTTTATGTTTCTTTAAGCAGTGAAGAAATTTTCAGGTTTAAGTTTTTCAGTGTACGATACACATGGATTTACATGTTATCCTGTTTTCTATCATTGTTATGGCCACATTCCCTTGTTGGCCTGATACACTTTAACAATAAAACTGTTCTATCATCTGAAGGTCCTTAATATTTCATTAAAATCCACTTGTCATTAAAATCACTTTCAGTACTAATTACTAACATAATTGATGTATCAGATAAAGTTTGCCTTATTAGTGATCCTATTCCTTTGGTTGATTGTTTTATGATACAGAGGTACCCAAATTTATCTCCCAAGAATCAAAAACATATTTTGCATGGGCCAAGTGGTAAAAAAGTGGTAACTAATTTTGTAAGTATGGTAGTGTTCCCAACTGAATCTATGGTTTGGGTGAGGACTGGTGAGGATGAGGCTGTTAATAAGTGGGCGTGTCTACATAGCAAGAACACTGCCTTCAGATTCAGAAAATCTGAGCTTACCTGTAGGCTTTGTCACTTAGCAGCTCCATGAAAGTGGGTAAGTTTAAGCTCTGCTTCCTTCAGTTTTCCCATCTATAGAATGGGGCTCACAGCTCTACCTCATGAGATGAGAAAATGAATGCTAAGCACCTGGCATAGTAGCAATCACAGGAAAGTCAGGTAGCAAACACCATACCTTGCTCTGTTTTTCAGTCCTAATTCTGCACTAGAGTTGTCATGCACATAATTTGTGCATAAAAAGGTGTGCATCCAAATGCAAATTTGTCTCTAAGATTTATTTGAGCAAAGCAAACAGCTTTAGAATTAGCATAGCTGAGGCTAACAGGAGTTTGGCATGCCAAAAAACCTGCCCTGGAGTTTCCTGCTGAGCCAGCCACGTGGAATTCAAGCACACAGCTCCTATTTAACTCTAATTCCATCAGATCAGGAAATAAATATGCAAAGGATGGAGGCCAAAACTTGAGCCTTGGAAGTCTTCACCGAAGGAACTCTGAGGAATTAGAAGCCAGGGTAACCAAACACCAGTGGTTTTATGCTGTCTTCTGTGAAACTCTAAGGCACTCCTCTGTGGAAAACAAAATGTAGAGAAGGACAGCTTCAATTTGCTATATCTACTCTAAACCTTGACCCTGTCTACCTTAAGGATTTATATAACAAGACAAGATACGGGAAAGTTCTGTTTTCTAGGAGTTTGCACTATTAGTCTCTCAGTAGAAATTTACCAGAGAGATGAATTTTGATTTAGTAAACTAGATCAGGGGTTAGTGAACCTTTACTGGGAAAGGCCATATAGTATTCTAGGCTTTGTGAGCGTTACCATCTCTATCACAGCTGCAGAACTCTGTAGGAAGGCATCCTTAGATAATGCACAAACCTATGAGTGTGGCTTTATTAAAAAAAAAAAAAGATGATGGGCAGAGCTTTGCTCAGGGACCACCATTTCCTGCAGCTTGTGCTAGGTAGGAGATCAGCCAATTCTTATGATAGTAAGAAGACCAAAATGGCTTGAGTCAGGCTGTGGACAAGGCCAGGTGTCCTGTGTGACAACATAAACAGTGGCCCTCAGCAAAAGCAGGAGGACAGTGATTTTTAGGTTATAGTGAGTCTGATAGCCAGTACTTGCTGAAACAATGGTACTGTAATATATATATATATTTGGGGGGGTCTTTTCAAGACAGGGTCTCCCTGTAGCCCCAGCTGTCTTGGAACTCCCTCTGTAGACCAGGCTGGCCTTGAACTCACAAAGATCCACCTGCCTCTGCCTCCCAAGTGCTAGGATTAAAGGTGTGCACCACCACACCTGGCTGGTACTGAACTATTAAAAAAGCTTTTTTTTTTGGTGTGTGTGTGTGTGTGTGTGTGTGTGTGTGTGTGTATGCATGTTTGTCTGTGTATCTATGTGTCTGTGTATCTGTGTGGAGGTCAGAGGACAACTTTGGGAGTCAGTACGACATGAAACTCTGGTTGTCAGGCCTGCATACAAGCACCTATACTGATGAACCATTGCATCAGCCCAGATATTCCAGTCTTACTGTACATGTAACACAAGTAGTTAATTAATTGAAAAAAAAAGGATTATTATTGCTGTTATTGTTATTTTGGAACGGTCTTGTTATGTACACCAGGCTGGCCTTGAACTCATAGAGGTTTGCCTTCCTTTGCCTTGACATTGCTGGATTGAATTTGTGTGCCTTCATGCCTGGCCAACACTATTAATTTATCTGCTTTGTTGTTTATTCTTTTTAAAAGCTAGTATTTTGTTGTTCATTAAAAAAAAAAAATGCTGGTATTTTTTCTAGATTAGTTTCAAACTGTCTGACCTTGACTACAGCTTCCTTAAAAGAGTAGAGTGAAGACTCTGTTGATTTGTGTCTGCAGACATCAAGTCCTCACATTATCCAAAACTATCCAATTAATCATGTCAACTCTTTCTTTGTCAAAACTTTATCAGAGTTGTTGTTCAAGATAATCAAGTTGAGATACATTCCCTGTTAGTTTTTTAGTGTATGTTAATGTACATTCCTCTTTAGCTGTTGTTATTTATTGTTTTAAAATGAATTATTTATTTTTTGAAGCAAGGTTTTACTTTGTAGCCCAAGCAGGCTTTGAACACAGAGTAATCTTATCTCAGCCTCCAAGTGCTGAGTGTATAGGCATGAGCCACCACACCTTGCAGTTAATGTGTATTGTGTGTATCTGTGTGTGTGTGTGTGTGTGTGTGTGTGTGAGAGAGAGAGAGAGAGAGAGAGAGAGAGAGAGAGAGAGAGAGAGAGAGAGAGAGGTGTATACACATGAATGCAGTGTGTGCAGATGTGCATGTGGAGGCCAGAAATTAATCTTGGGTGTTTTCCTCGATTGCTCTCCTCCTCATTTTTTTGAGACAGGGTCTATTACTGAATCTGGTGTTCACTAACTGGCTAGAGTGGCTGGCCAGCAAGCTCTAGGGATCCACCTGTCTCTTCCCACTGTAGCTCCCAGCTCTGGGGTTACAGGTGCACACTCAGATGTCCAGGACTTTGTGCAGTTGCTGAGGATCCAGACTCAGGTGCTCACAGTTGCACAGCAAGCACTTTATCCACTGAGCCATCTCCCAGCACCCCCTTTAAATTAAAAAAAATTAATGTGATTTGAAATTATTATTTTTTTGGTCTTTTTGAGACAGGGTCTCCCTGTAGTTCCAGCTGTCCTGAAACTCACTATGTAGACCAGGCTGGCCTTGAACTCACAGAGATTCACCTGCCTCTGCCTCCCAAGTGCTGGGATTAAAGGTGTGTACCATCATGCCCAGGTGAAATTATTTTTTAACTTACATTCTTGAGGGAAACTACTAAAGGGTACAATGGCTAGACACTAAGAATGCCTAAGTTAACATTCACATTCTTGGTTACTGCAGGCTGGCTCTATAAACATGCTAATAATAATATTTTGTTGATATTTTCATAATAATTCATAATATTTCATAATAATTTCATAAAATAATATTTTTTTAATTTTTTTTATTAATTTTATTTATTTCTGTATGTGTATGAATGTACTGCCTGCATGCAAGTCTGTGCACCCGTGTCGTGTAACGCCGCGGAGGTCAGAAGAGGGTCTCGGATTCCCCTGGAGCTGGAGTTCTCCTGGAATTGGAGTTTCAGACGGCTCTCGGCCACCATGTGGGTGCTGGGGATCGAACCCGGGTCCTCTGTAAGAGCAGCTGGTGCTCTTAACCGCTAGGCCATCTCTCCAGCCCCATAAAATAATATTTTATGAAATTAATTCACAGCTTTTATTTATTATTAGTGTATGTATGTATGTGTGTGTGTGCATGGTTTGTGGGGGATGGTGCACACATGCCATGCCATGGTGCACATGTGAGGTCAAAGGACATTTTTGTTGAGTAGATTCTGTCTTTCCTCCTGTGTGGGTTCTAGAGGTAGAACTTAGGTCTCCAGCCTTGTGAGCAAGCATCTGCATGCTGAGCCATCTCTCTGGCCTTCCTTCATATTCTTTTTATTTAATTTAGTTTTTACAGTAGCTCTGGGAAATAGCATGTTAGATATCATTAAAGACCTGAATCCTAAGTAGGTTAAATAGCTTTTGCAGGACATGTACCTTCTAAGTGCCCAAGCAAAGGTCTTCTGACTCCCAGTCCAATATTCTTTTTCACATAAAGTTGCCCTTTCAGCATATTCCTATAAAATTTCCCCAGACTGTATCAGAATAGTAATGCTTATTGACATAGTTACTTCCAAATTCAGGTACAGGAGATTTAGCTCTTTCCTGCAATAGTCTATTCTAAAAGTTGCTATCTTAGAGGGAGACTTTATTCTTCCCTGTCCCTGAGAACCTCTGGGTCTGAGTCTGATGGTCTGGTAGGGGTAAAATCCCATCCTCATTTTCAAGTGTTTCCATCTGAGGCAGTTGCTTCCCTTCTGGGTACCACAGGCTCCATCTGGTTAGGAACTGGTTCCTGAGAGTGTTTCATGTGCTCGGACAGACTCTCCACTGGATCTGGTTCATGGCTTGGCAGCCAGAAAGCCCTGTGGAATACTTGTGACTGGGAACAGTGATACCACATTCGCTTGGATTTCCACTCCTTTTGCACAGCTGCATACAAAGACGTGTGGGTGTAGCTCACTTCTGGGCCTGGAACCGCTCTTCTGGTCCCGCCTCCACCCCCTCCTTTTCTCTGGAGAAGGGAGCTCCCTGTTTCCATGATTACCACGGCATTGACCCTGCTTTGGCCTGATATGCCTGTGTCCATCTTCCAAAGCTAAGCTACCCTTCCTCCTGAGAGACAGCTTCTGGGCCTCAGTGTAGCATTTGGGACATCACAGGTGTTGCTATGGTAATAGACTTGTTATAAACACAGAATAATAGCCCTGCTTTTGCCTTTCTCTTTTCCCCCATGCAGTGAAGGGAATCACCATGATCCTTAAATAATAATCAGACTTTTTCTGCAGATTCTAGGAAGCAAACAGAGTAAGTGCAGTCATTTAAAAAGCTGTTATAAGAATATTAGAAGCCGGGCGTGGTGGCGCACGCCTTTAATCCTAGCACTTGGGAGGCAGAGGCAGGTGGATCTTTGTGAGTTCAAGGCCAGCCTGCTCTACAGAGTGAGTTCCAGGACAGCTGGGGCTGCAGGGAGACCCTGTCTCGAAAAGACCAGAAAAATAAAAAAGAATATTAGAAAATAATAAAAGCACTGACCAATTCTTTTTATGCCAACATTTCTTTATCCTTTTAATTTGAACAAATGTGCAAACCTCCTTTGCTAATTTTTGACATCACATCATGAACATAGTACTGGCAAAAAATGTATTAGCAAGAGTTTTGAAGATTGCTCAGGTTAATTGCTTTGTCACCTTACTGCAAGTCTCATGTAGAGACTTTAATATGGGCTCAACCCTTCTAGACTTCATTAAGAGAGAATTATACCCAGAAAAGCCTCTGGCATGAAGGGTCTGAGAACAGAGCTATAGTGAGACTCTACTAAAACGTTTGTCCTGCCCTGTTCTCCCCAAGCTTGATGGCTGAAGAAAAGCATTCAGAATGGGTTGTTGAACAGGTTTTTTTTTTTTTTTTCTAAAACCTCGTTATGATCCGTATTACTTTATAATGTAATGATAACATTTGACCACTGACCAGGCACCAGTCTTCTGCAATGGTTGGTAGGCTTGCACCTCTCCTTGCCAACATCTTTCAGGTAGACGGTCCCCCATTGGGACCCAAACTAGACATTTTTCTTCTAGTGTCAGGCTTGCTTCATGATAATATTTTACTCCTCAGAATTTTAAAGCATCAGTGAAACTATGGGTGTAATTACTTTTGTTCACGAGGAGAGATGAAACGAAGAGGATTTTTGTACTAGAAGCATCACTGCTGGAGAAACCCTGTGTGTCAAGGAGAGCGCAGTGTAGATGGGCATCTTTTGACGGGTTTTCCCAGAGGCTTAGAGCTTGCCTATTCTGAGTTCACAATCCCTGTAAATCCCTGAATACTTTAAAATGAAATGAAATGTGAAAAAGGAAGGGCTATGCTTCTCTTGATGCATTTATGTGGCAGTTTTGAATAGAATGTCTTTTACCTCAAATGATAAGTGCCCTTATTTTTATTCTCCAATATGTTCCCAAGGGTGAAGTAAAATTCGAGGGGCCATCCACACAGCACACACAGACTTGTTTGGAGGAAGTTGAGATCAGTCTCCTAAGATGAGCTTGATTTCCTGTGCACAGACACATCTTGCCTTTCTTT
The DNA here is from genome assembly GCA_009823505.1 of Rhizomys pruinosus. NCBI lineage: Eukaryota > Metazoa > Chordata > Mammalia > Rodentia > Spalacidae > Rhizomys > Rhizomys pruinosus. Next base: position 1,369,278 of record VZQC01011226.1, on the reverse strand, counting down.
GAAAACAATGACCGTTTCCTGTCCCCTAGGGTGGTTTGCATTTGGTGAGCTTTCCCAATTTGTGTTCAGGCACAGTCATGGAAATATGATATATTTTTTCAGGCAAATCTTGAAATTCCTAAGAGGTTTTAAGAACTAGGCTCCAAGGAACCATTAGCTTAACTGTGAATATGGAAACACCACGTGATCTGCTAAGCTCTATGTATATAGCTAAGTACCCACAGTTAATAAGCATGTTACTTTTTGGCTCCTATAGTTCTTACATGGACTTGTAATGTGCAGGGAGGTTGGAATCAGAATGTGGTTTGCATTATGGTCATTATTTATTTTATCTGTTATTCAATATTCTTGGGCCTTTCGTATGAGTGATGTATTCCAAAGAGCCATTGAGAAAGCAGGATTTAATAAAAATTGCTTTGGCATTTGTTTATTTGTTCAACTCAAAATACGATTATTAAATAAAATTACCTAGAGTTAATGGGATTTGGATGACTTATTATTTATGTACTAGATATATTTCTTAAAAAAAAAAAAAGAGATAAAAGGTTTACTGAACTTATGGTTTTCCAAGTAACTTAGGACAGGGGCAGGAGGAATTATGATGAGTAGCAGGACTAGGAACAGTTAATAACATAATATCATCTTGTCATACCTAATATTTTTGGACAGCTATTATGGGCCAGACATTGGGCTAATAGATTATATCATTTACTTTTCTGCTATTAGCCTTGTCTTACAGAGGAGGAAACTTAGACACAAAGAACTTGAGCAACTTTCCTAAGATCACATAGGCAGTTAAGTGGCAGAGCTGATATTTGAACCTACATATTATGTTTCTTATATTTATGACCATTGGATTATCTAAAACACTATGTCACTATTCCAGTCTGTATAGTTACTTGTTTTGTTGCTGTGACAAACTATCAGACAAGAAGCAAATGTAAAAGCAAAAGTGTTTATTTTTAGCTCATAGTTTGAGGGCACAATCCATCAGGGCCCAGAAGTCATAGCAGCAGGAACTAGAGGCAGCTGGTTACATTGTCTTCACAGTCAGGAACTAGAGGGTGATGATTGCTCATGCTCAGCCAGCTTTCTTCTTTAATATAGTCTAGGTAGGACCCCAGCCCACGAACAGTGCTACCTACATTCAGGGAGCATCTTTCCACCACGTTAACGTAATCTAGATAATCCTTCACAGGCATGCCCAGAGGCTTGTCTCCTAGATGATTCTACATCCGGTGAAGCTGATAATCAGTATTAACTATCACACAGTACATTAAGTATTTCCCGATTGTTACTTACACAGTAGTAGACAGTAGGAATATATATCACAATCTTTGGATTGTTATGAGGAACTTAGAGTGTATTAGGGCATCCTTCCAAAGCCAGGTTATAGTACACGCCTATAACTCCAGCACCTGGGAGGTGGGGGCAGGATGATCAGTTCAGTTCCAGTTTCAGCTATAGAGTTAAGTTCAAGGCCAGCCTGGGCTACATGAGACACCCTGTCTTTAAAAACTAAAACTCCAAATCAAATCAAACCAAACAAGTCACAGAAACCAGTCATTGCAGTTTGACTTTGGAATCTGTGGCATAATTTTATCTGGGGCTGTAGTATACATGGTAGGGCTACAAATGTCTGAAAATGGAATAGCAGAAAATCTCTAGGCAAATAACCAGGAGCTATCATATTTGTACAGTTCGGGTGGGGTGATACTGAAGCATAGCAGAGGCTAGAGGATAGTCATTTGAAATTCATCATGATTAAAACAATTAAAAGACACCAGGTGTGGTGGTGAAAGCCTTTAAAACCAGCACTTGGGAGGCAGAGACAGGTGGATCTCTGTGAGTTCGAGAGCAGCCCAGTCTACATAATGAGTACTAGGCAAGTTGGGGCTCCAGGGAAACCCTGTCTCAATAAATTAAAAAATAAAAAGACAGCATGAAACCTAAAAAATCATAGCTACTATGATATGGGTCCTGCTTTATCTTCCTTTTTCTTTGTGGGTCAGGGTCTCACTCTTTAGCCCAACCTGCCCTAAAATTGACTGTGTAGCTCTGACCGACCTCAAACTCAGAGTAATCCTCCTGTTCCCATTTCATAAGTGCTACAATTACAGGCCCAGCTCTGTCTCTTTCTTTATGCAGTCAAGGGTTATGGAAAAAAGCATAAGGCAGATTTTAGTGTATTTGTTCATTCTTAATTTTAGAAGGAACATACCATCTGCACGGTAACATGATGTGGTGGAGGGACTGTGAAAGCAGGAGCAAGGAGACCTGAGTTGTTGAGGTCAGATCTGCCATTTATTGTGTGCATAATCTTAGGTAGGTCACTAGGTCTTTCTGATCATGTTTCTTTGTCTACAGAGTTATGTGGTTAGCATTAATTATCTACAATTTCCTTCATTTGTAAAATCTTATAACCTGAGTTCCTTCTCTAGAACCCATGTAAAGGTAGAAGGAGCAAACTGACTCCAAAAAGTTGTCCTTTGACCTCTATACTCTTGCTGTGCCATGTGCACACACATACATGTTATATGCTTACACACTAATAAATTAATCTTTAAAATTTTATAAAATCCTAATTTTGTGACTTGTATAGTTAATTGCTCACCTAGTTTTGTCACTCAAAGGAATTTATTTATTTATTTATTTATTTATTTATTTATTTATTTATTTTTATTTTTTTTTTGGTCTTTTCGAGACAGGGTCTCCCTGTAGTCCCAGCTGTCCTGGAACTCACTCTGTAGACCAGGCTGG